>PPHD01014886.1:0-16424 GCA_002909625.1 Bambusicola thoracicus | reverse complement strand
GGGGGGGGGGGGGGGGGGGGGGGGGCGGTCGGGCCAGGTGAGCTGGAGCGGCACCTGTGGGCGGGGCCTGTCCGGGTGGGCGGGGCTACGTTGAACGAGCCAGGTGGTGGGAGATGGCTGCATTGGGCAGAGCAGCCCTGGGTGGGCGGAGCCATTGCGGGTGGGCGGGGCTGTTCAAAGTGGGCGGGGCCAGGTGGGCGGCTGGCCGCCATGTTGGGTGGGTCTGTGGTGGCCTGGTCCGTGCTGCCCGCCGGGCCCTTGTCTTGGGGCCTGGCCTATTGGTGGGGCACCCATTGGGTTCATGGTCTGGGTCACCACAGATGTCATCCCTGTGGCTCAGGGATAGCTGACACGCTGTTGTCATGGCCCCAGGCTGTGCTGCAGCAGTGGGGCCTGGCCCTGTAGCCCCCAAGGCTCAGCCCTGAGCCTGCTGCGGGGGCTGCCTGAGAGAGCAGGGCTGTGCAGGCACTTTATGGGGAAAGATTTGGGGTCGAGGGGTGTGGGAACAGCTGGGGAGGTCCCCTTGTGAGGCACAGAGCCCAGGGAGCTGCTGGGAGGCAGCGGGGACAGGGGGAGCGGGATGGGTCACTGCTTGCTCCACAGTGGTAGTGCATGAGGAGCAGCTCCAGCGGCTTCACAGGAGGAGAAATGTGAGGGATGGCACAGGGGTGAGGATGGCACGGGGAGTCCTTCCTGGCACCGGACCCTGCAGCTGCTCTCAGTGCTGTCTCGGGCCCTGCGTGGCTCTCAGTTCCTGTGGGCGTTCAGCTCTGCGCCATTTCCTGCCCTGCTCCCTTTGCATAATTCTATCTCTGTAGTTTAGGGAACTTGGAGGCACCCCTCAGATCTTCCATATTTGTCAAACTTATTCTTTCTGAGGTATTATTATAGAAACCTCATGCTGTTGGTTTCTTTGTTGTTTCTTTCTTGGAAAGTGACTTTTTTTAACCAAAGTTCATATGCTCAACAGCTTTCCAAGGGAATGTTTTACCTGTATTTCTGCATGCACAGCCCCATCCCTTTCTTGCTTCCAAACCCACCCAAACCATGGCGGCTGGGAAAATATTTGAGACTGAAGGAGCCCCTGCAAAGCACATCAGAAGGGGTCGTGGTGACCTGGGAAACACCTGCTGGGGTCGGGCACCACCACCTTGTGTGGTCAAAGGGGAGATGAGAGCACCCCGCCAAGCCCTGGTGGTGGTTATGGGATGTCATACCATCTTTCTGTGCTGAGGCTCACCTGTGCTGGAGGTGTGCAGGGAAGGGCTGAAGCCCGGACCCCTCCCTTGGGTGTGTGCCCCAGGATCTTCCCTGCCTGGCTTCCCCTCTCCTCCCTGCTCCTTCTTCTGTGGGTGTTCCCATGCCAGGATGGGACCGAGGAGCACATCTTGCTATCACAGTGCATGGATATGATGCACTGCCTTGGCAGAGATGAGATGTTTGACGCTTGGGTGAGCCAAGATCTTGAGATGACGTCAGGAGGAGGAAGGATTTCTGTGGGATGTGGAGGACCTGCACAGATGGAGCTGAGCACGGGCGTCAGAGCAGGACACAAAGCCACCCAGTGCTTCTGCTGTGCCACCGGCTGCCCCAGCACTCCCACAGCCTGTGGCTTTGCCAGCTCCAAGAGCATACCCAGCACTGTGAGTAGGGATGAGCATCATCTGGAAACCTCAGTGTATGGGAGCGTCCTGCCTCACCCTGAGCACGTCTGCCCAGCTACCTCTGTGCTCCTGCATGGCCTCTTCCCTCCTTTGGGAAACCAAATGCTGGAGAGGGGTGAATGTGCGTGGGAAGGGCTAATGGTGGAGGCTTCCTCGATGGGTGTTGGTGTCCAGTGCAGCAGCAAGGAGTGGCTTGCTGGGCTGTGGGGCTTAAGGCTCTCCCTCTGGGTTGCAGCCTGGCTCAGGATGGGGCTGTTGTCATGGTTGTGGTTCTCACTGCTACTCCAAGGCTTGAGCAGAGTTGTGTTAGGAGCACATGTTGTGCCCACGTGGGACCTTATTGTGATGGCCTTGGGGATAGAGCTGCTGGAGGTGGTGCCTGCCATTGGAGAGGGGACTGTTGTATGCTTTGTGCCACATCTTGTGCCCATGGGTGTCCTTGGGCATTTGTCCTCTGTGCTTTCCCCTGATTGTGGCAAGTGTTAGGAGAAGACATTTTTTGCTTAAAATTCTTCCAGGAGATCTGAAAAACTTACACTTATCTTCTCTGCAAGTTGTTCCTGGTGAGGAGAAACACAGATTGCTGATCACTGCAGCCACCATCCCTTCCTTGTGTGCAGCCATAGTGCACCGGGTCCTTACAGCCCCATGCTGGTGCAGGACCAGTGCTAATAGCAACTTCTGGCTGAGTAATCCCCATGGGAAGGCATCAGTGCAGCCAGAAGTGGTGACTGAGCTCCCAGAAGGAACTCGTGGGAGCTCTGTGCTGTGCCAGCTCCTGCAGTACAAGTGCTGCTACCACCCTTTGCTGTCCCAAATCCACACTTCTACTGCACCGAGCCTAGTCCATTATATCCTGCAGCCACTTCAGCAGGTGGGCATGGGCGGGGGGCAGCCTTGCTCCCATAGCACTCCAAATCCCATTGCATGCATCGCAGTGAGCGCCGTGACGTTCCCCACCCAGGAGCTGGTCCGCTGTGACTTGGCCTCGTGGAGGAAATGCCATTTTGCTTCTGACATCTTCGCTTTTACAAAACAATTCTTGTGGTTCAGATGCTGCAGCCGCTGGCAGTTTTGCCAAGAACTTCAGTTCTTACACAGGAAATGAGGCTCCTTTCAAAGCACCAGAGTGTTGCTATATATATAGCCTCTCTGTACAGATATTTAAGGAAACATATTGACACTGGCAAGAACAGGAAAAAATAGCTTCTGTCTATGGAGGGTGAGGGACGAAGCCAGCTGAGCCCATCCTGGGGGAGCCGGTGATACAGGGGATTAATTCTCTGCTCTTTCATCTCCAGGAAATCGAGCTCTTGTGCCTCGTCCTGAGCGATCCCCAATGCTCCCGGTGTCTTTTGTTGTAATAGGAATTAGAGGTGCCTGGGAGTGAATACAGCTTCAGCAGTGAAGAAATGAGTCATCCCGGATCCTTTCAGCAAGTCTTGCTTAGGAACTTATTTCCATCCCCACGGCTTCGTCTGTGTGAAAGAAAATAGTTTCTCCTCTCCCAAATTAGCTGCATGAGGTCTGCTTTTCCCTTAATGAAATCTGGGGTGGGGTTTAAAAATCCATGCAGAAATAACCGAAGTCTTCCCGTGATGCTGGACTCAGAGAGCGGGTGCAGGGAGCAGGTAGGGCCGTGGATGGCAGCACAAGGAGGTGCTGGTGGAGCTGGCTGTGTTGGGACACAGTGAGACCCCATGCTCACTGGGCATCTCCAGTTCTGCAGCTCAGTGTCTGCAATGCATAGGTGCAGAGAATCAACTTAAGCCCACCCAGTCCTAAAGGGATCTGGCTGAGGCAGTCAGGGCACCCCAGTCCTGCTGCCATGACCCCAGCCTGGATGATGCAGCAGCATGAGGAGCGGAGGGAGGGCCAGGCCCTGGTCTCCTGATAGGCTTTGCTCAGTCACTAATCAGGAAAACTTCCTGAGGACAGAGTGTCTCGAGGGCATAGGCAGTCGGTGGTGGCGTGGCCTGGATGTGCACATCCCTGATGGCTGCTGGCCACGCTGTGCGTTGTTTGCTGTTCTGGGCTGATCAGGGTGGCAGGTAAATTACCCCCAGTCTGCACACAGAAGGCGAAGTTCCCGGCTCAAAGCTGGTGCAGACGTTTAATACTTTATGTCCCAGCACATGCAGCTTCCTTTTGTAACAGCAGAATTTCAGTTCCTCCTTTGGTGGAGGCGTTTTTGGGCTCGTGCCCTGGGGAGCCCAGCCAGGGACACCTCCAGGTGAGTGTGCCCACTGCTGTGTCACCTCCAGCTGTGTCTGCACCTGCCCATGGGGCTCAGCATGTGCTCGCTGATCCCATCCTTACCTTGCCTTCAGCTCCCTGTGCTGGTTTGGTGCTGGGACAGGCGGGCACCACAGCATTCTCTCATTACCAGAGCTGCAACCGTTGTTTTGCAGGAGTTTCATAATTTTGCCTTCTACTTTTGTCATACCCTGACCGTTACCCGGTTTTACGCTCAGTCTCAGTCTGATGGCATCGCTCCCTGCACAGACCAGACTTGTGTGCACAGCCATCCCAAGGCACCCGGTGCTGCCATGGGGTGTCCTGGGGGACCCTATGGCTCTCACCCCTCTCTTCTCACTTTGCCTCACAGCCCACAGACACAGACCCAACAAGCACTTTTCTCCCAGTAGCTGGGCTGCTGGAGATGGCACATTAAATATTTACCATGCAGAATGAGGAGGCAAGTTGCTGCAAACAAAGGGACCCATTGGGAGCAGAGGCTTCTCTCATCAGGGCAGGGCTGGAGTCTTGCTGTTATTGTTAACATTTGTCTCTTTTATTCCATGCAAGCAGCCCAGAGCTCTCTAGAGAGTGTATGGCATTGCTTTTTATTTTAATTAGCAGATGCTGGCTGGAAAATAGTATTTTCCAGTCATTGTATTCACATAAAGTGGACAAGCATACAGGGTTCTGTAAGCACAAAGCACACTGCGGCACACACCCAAGGATTGTCCCCATTCCTCTCGACAGCCCTGAGTCCTGGAGTACCCTGGTGTGGAAGGGACCCCCAGGGACCTCACAGCCCAGTCCCACATGGCTGCCATCACCCGTGCTGATGATTGCCAGCACCTGCAGTGTGCTGGCATGTCACATCCTGTATCACATCCCATGTCACATCCCACAGCCTCCAGAAGCACTCCCAGCAGAAGTCGCCCTTCCTCTGGCGATGTGGGAAGGTCTGGAGGCATGGCTGGAGGGGGAGGAGAGGAAGTCCTTGACTTCTGTGCTGCCTGGGAAAACCTCTGTTGGTGGCGTCGTTCCCAGTCCATAACCTGGTGGAGATCCCATGCTTTCCCAGCAAGAAGCACTTTGTTTACTTCACAAATGGGAATGAAATGTTCCTACAGAGCCAGCAAGGACTGGCTGCTTTTGTGGAGGTAAACACTCGTCTGGGTGCAAAGGTACACACGCTGCTGCAGGGTCCCTTTGCTGCTGCAGGGTCCCTTTGCTGCTGCTGCTGCAGAGCCCCCTGCCCCCATAGGCTCACCCTGTGCTCTGCCCTTGTTTGTCTGCTCAGCAGTAGCAGTCCCACTTGGGCTCTGTTTATAGCTCCAAAAGCAGTGCCTTGAATTACTGAGTCGCTGGGGAGGCCAAATGCACAGGGGAGGAGCCACAGCTAGAAATAGGCATCGTCTCACGCATTCCCATTTTATTTTCTTAACAGAGATGTCCAAGTTTGCTGCCAATGCCCAGCTGGGGAACGCGCCCCGTGCCTGTTGCATCGTGGCTTCTTTCTCCTTTTCTGGGGCTGTGCTCTGCCCGGGGTCCTGCTGGGGCTGCCCATGGGGACGTCCCACTTCACATCTCTTATGCTTTGCCAACAGAATGCACCCGAGTCAAAGCTGAGCTGAGTCTTCCTGTTCATCAGCCACCACGTGGAAATGGCAATCAGCCGCGCTGCGTGCACTGCATCATTTATGATTTTAACCCTTTTCCCCCTTTTCTGCTGCCTCAGGATCAATTATTCTCTATATCTCCACCTTCTCTTCCCCTCGGGAGAAGGAAAAGGAGATTTTGCTGAGTGTGGAGATGTTAAGAGCTGCTGATTGCTATCAGAGATGATGGAGGATCAGAGTCTGCCAAGCTCCTTTCTTCTGATAAGTGAGTTCTGGGTGTCTTCGTGCCTCTGAATGCCCATTTGCTTTTAGCCTGTAAGGGATGCGCTGTGCTTACAGCATCCAGGCACAGCCATGGCCAGGGCTCACTGCTCTAACCCTGGGAAATTCTACCCTTTGCAGCCCTGAGGGGCGAGGACAGTGCTCAGCTCCACGCACCGCTGGGATGGGTGAGGCTGCGCTCAGCCAGGAGCCGGCATCCAAAAATGTGCTCCAAGTCCCCATTGCCTGAAGGAACGTGGAGGATTTTCTCTACAGCAGTGGTGGGTGCTGCTCTCCCATGGTGCCGAGCCCTCACAGTGTCCGTATGTCCCTTATCCCCACGGGTCTCCTCTGGGCACAGTGCATCCCTTGCAGGAGGATGCCCTGGAGGCAGTGAGGACCTGTGCTGGGCTGGCTCTATGCCACAGCCTGGGAGTGTCCAGGATGGCTTAAAAATAATTAAATTGGGCGTATTTAGTATGATGATCTCAAGCGGTTGGAAGATTTCAGGGGCTTCACTGCACCATCCCTGGGGTAAAGCCCAGGGAAACGCAGAGTGGGGTTCCTCTACACGATGCCATAACATGCTGGTGGCCACACAGGGACTTCTCTGTCTCCAGAGAGGCTCCTGATGACCCTGGCTCCTCTCTGTGCAGTTCAAGTGCAGTTTTCCACATCGTGCTGGATGGCACAGGCATGTGTTTCATGCCCAGGGCAGGGTTTTGCCTTCTCGATTCCTCTCCAGCAGCGGTCCCAGGGCTGGAAGAACACCACAGTGCAGCCCTTTGTTCTAGGCTGGGAAGTGAAACGGCTCGCTAGCGCACTCCAGGCCAGCAGCATTTGTTTTCAGAAATGGAAAATGAGTAAAAACTAATATTTGGATCTCAGGAAGGAACTTTACAGCTGTTTGTGCCCGCGATTGCCCCACTCGTAAGCCTCAGGCAGGCAGCAGGAGCTGTTTCCTCCCAGCACTGGGTTTTTTCCACCACGGCGTTGGCTCCGAGGACGCCCTGCTCCACCCGCGTCCCGGCGGACGTCCCTTTGGCACCACATGCTTTTGCTTTCCCTGCTTGTAGCAAACAAATACACGTATCCTGAGCACGAGAGAGATCTAGCAGGGACAGTGTGGCCACTGCTGCTTCTGTAAGAGCACGTGGAGCATGCAGTTAGGTACCAGAATGTGGCTGCTCTTCTATTCTCCCATTGTGAGTCCATCAGAAAATTAGACGCGTGGAGGAAATTCTTCACTATGAAGGTTGTGAGGTGCTGCACTGCTGCCCAGAGCTGTGGGTCCCCCATCCCTGGAGGTGCCCCAGGCCATGGATGGGCCATGGGCAGCCTGAGCCGGGGGGGGGGGGCACCCAGCCCATGGTAATGGATGGGGCTGGGGGTGCTGTGAGGTCCCTTCCTTTCCTACTCAACCATTCTGTGACTCTGTGCTGAGTGCAGGCCAGTGCTGCTCGCAGGGTCACCATGTTGGGACTTTGACGTAGCCTGGGCAGCCCTGGCCTCGTCACTGTCAGCAGTGTGAGGGGATTTTCTAACCTGAACCCAGATTGTCTGTCCATCAGCTGATCCCACTCTGCTGTCTAATTCTCACTTTCACACAGGGAAGGCAGAGGTGATAGTACCAGCAGATCTACATTGTAAAAGTACCCGTGTGTCAAGATCACAGTTACTGGGAACACCCATTTGTACCCATCATTCTGGAACCGGTTGCTTTGCCTCGTCCCCCATGGGTTTCATGGCCTCCGGCTGATGGCCAGAGGTGGAAGGGGCCTACAAAAGGTCACAGTGTCCAACATCAGGGCTAACAGAAAGTTAAAGCATGTTATTGAGGGCATTGTCCAAATGCCTCTTGGAACACTGCCAGGCATGGGGCATCATCCACCTCTCCATGCATCCAAGGATGTGAGGGATGGAGGTACTTTGGCTCGGCTTTCTCTGCAGCCTCTGGTGCTGCTCATGCACCAGCCCTGCTGCCCTGGCTACCCATAAATAAAGCTGGTGCCTCTGAGGCAAAACTTAAGGGTTTTGAAAGGAACTCAACAGGAGCCGCATTTTATCGACTTGTTTCCTGAATAATTTATGGCAACGATCCTGTTATGGAAGGGCTGCAAAGTGGAGAAGTGAGGAGAAAGTAGGAGCCATTGATTTCTGCCTGGGAGCATTTAGCTGAGAGCGCCCTGGGGGCACGAAGGGAAAAAACGGGGATGGATGAGCACCCAGTGGTGGAGGAACGCTCAGTGATGGATGAGCACCCAGTGGTGGAGGAGCACTTGGGAAAGAGGAGCAGCCAGGTGATGGAGGAGCACCCGGGGGATGGAGTTGCTCCCAGGGGATGGATGATCACCCAGGTGATGGAGAAGCACTTGGGAAAGAGGAGCACCCAGAGATGGAGGAGCAGCCAGGGACGGAGGAGCAGGCAGGGATGGAGGAGCACCCAGCCACCCTTCCATGTGCCAGCTCTCTGACAAGGGGAGCAGTGTGAGCGCACTGAGCGCAGCGCTGGTGTTTGGGCAGCTCACTGATGAACTCTGCTGACCCCGCTTCCTTTGCTGGGCGTTGTGCTTATCTTGTTGCATCAGCTCACGAGAAGGAAGTGCAAAACTCAAGTGGTGCATTGTGCAGAGCGGGCTGCGCGCGTGTAAAGGAAAACTGAGCCTCCGCTGGAGTCACGAGGGCTTTCCAGAGAACCCGCACGTACGTGTGGAGATGCAGGGGACACGGAGACATCTGCAAGCGCTAAGCAAGTGGCCACTTAATATTAGCTCAGGTTAGACGTGAGGTTTCACATCCTCCTGCTGCAATTCCGTTACACCCACGTGGTGTTGATGCCACCGAATGCTGTCCTTTTGGCTCTAGCACATAAGCTGGTGCCTGTCCCGTCTGCCCCCAGCAAGGCTCCATGCCCGTAGCCCAGTGGGACACACGGTTTGCACCTGCCCCGGTCCAGCAGAGCAGCCCTGCAGTGATGGGATCCCACAGGGCGGGCGCTGCCTGTCCTTCCCATCTCTCTCTCATGCACTTTTCAGCTGGTTGCTGTGCAGCTCAGCAGCTGCTCCTGCTCTCCTCACACCGGCCCCGGCTGCAGGCACTGGAACACGAGCAGACATCGATGGAACGGGCAGCTAAAAATAACACGTTATCAATAACAGGGGCATGAACCGTGGCCGTATTATTTAATTTTTGGAGGCAATCTATATATTGACAGCGCAACAGAGCACGGTACAGCACCCACACACACACCCCGCAGCCTGGACTGCCCATTCTTGGCCCCTCGGCTTTGTGGTCTCACTTTCACATGCGTGGGGAACTGCAGCATTAAAAAGTGGTTTGTTTGTTTTTTTTTAATGAGTTGAGCTTTTTAAGTACTGCACTAAATAGGGTATTATCGCAAATCAAGCTTTGCAGGTATTTGGGCATTAATAGTCTGGCAAGGTTTTCTGGTGTGTTGGAGCACGCGAACAGCTTTGAAATCTGCCCTGAAGTGCCACACCATGGCTCGTGCACGACTCAGTACTGGGAAGCAGCCGCTTCACCCTCGGTTGTACCCACGTCAGGCATACGCTTTCCTCTAAATGGCTCCAGAATAGCGCAGTGCTGCCAATGACCCCCACGTAGCACAAAGTGTCCCCAAGCTCTGCAGACCAGAACCAAAGCCCAGCATGGCTCAGCACATCCCTGCAGCACGCGCTGCTGTGCAGAGCCGTGAGAACTCAGGACCGGTGCTGAGAATGCCTAAAGCCTGCGTAGCAGAAAGCAGATGGTTTCCTACGTGCTCAGTGCTTGTCAGTGCCCTTACAGCTCTGCTTTATGCATGGGGCTCTGCAGAGGGTTAGGGTGAGCATCTGCAAACCCTTCCCAGCTGCTGTACGCCACAGGCCCTGGCGTGCCCAGGAGCTACCAACTCTGTGCAGGTGTTGGGTTGGATGGCTCCTCCAGGATGAGGCAGCTGGAAAACACTGCATCCCCTGGGATCACTGAGGAGATAACGCCCAGCACGGGGACAACATACACTGCCCTCATGTAAGGGAGCAGCCACGTGGATCAGCTCCAACTCCTTCCAAGCAGGAGTGGGGAAAAGAGGACATCCCAAGCAATGGGACAACAAAGTGCAGACCCACGGGGGATGATCCTGTTGTGGGTGCACTGTGAGGCCCTGGGGTGCCCAGAAGCTGCTCTAGCTCTGTCCTCCCAGGGGAATGTGGAGGTATCAGGAAGGAGCTCCAGATATCGTTAGTCATGGAGCAGGGAGGAGGCCACAAGGGAAGAGGGTTTAAAAGGTTTTGAAGTATTTTTAGACCTGGTAAAAAGGGCAGTGGGGGAGAAAAAGGGACCAGTGAACTCTGAGACACAACTGGTTCACATCGCAGGGTGGGCCCAGCGCTGCTGCATCTCCCCTTGGAGCATGAGCTCAGAGAGAAGTAAGAAATGCCAAACCGTGCAAACGCAGCGACTCATAGGTCAGTGCTGGACTGACCCTGTCAAACCACCTGCAGTGACGCACAGCCCCATTTGCCGACGTGTTTTGTGCCTCGCTGCCTCCATTTCAGTGGGAGTTGGCTGCTATTTCTCCTGCTCTGGCTCCTGTGCCTGCCCTTTAGCCTAAGAGATTCCTCAGAGCCCTCCTTTCCTCGCAGCTCCAGAGCTGAGTCTCTCTGTCCCCCGATGGCTCTGCTGTCCGTGCTGTGCTGGCACAGGAAGGGACTCAACCCGGACAGCTCCACACAGGGATGTCCTTCATGGCACCGACTCACACCAGCCCTGATGGCAGCACCCATGGCAGGAGCTCACCCAGCACTGATCCAGCACTGTTCTGCTGGGTCCCCGCCTCCTCTCTGAGATGAAACCAGATGAGGTTAATGGCGGTGAGCTGATTGGGTTTTCTGTGAAATGCTGGGGATCCTGCAAATTACTTTGAAAGCTCCGTAATCCCCATGCAGGTGGTAGGATGGGAAAATTCACGTGCGTGTCGTGGTGGAGGACAAAACGGGGTTTTTCTCCCGGTTCTCTTTGTTTCCCGCTGTGCCCTGCGGTGTGCTCGTGGCACACATACCTTAAGGCCTCTGCGTGTGTAAATGAGGCATTAAAGCCCGGCTGGGAGGTGCTGATGGCGGGGCTGGGGCCTCGCCGTGCTCTGCATCCACGGGAGGAGCTCTGCACCATGGAGCCGGAGCAGCAAGCCGGGCACTGCCAGGTCTGGTTCAGAGTGATGCTAAGCACAGCTGGTGCTGAGTTAATTAATCCTGGATCTCGTTAACCCAGGGGGACAGCAGGACGGGGGTGCCACGTATGGCAGGGCTGCGTGATGGGGACTGACATTCCCATCTTCCATCCATCTCCCACGTTTCATTTTCCATGCAGCTCCCGTGCATGTTGCGTATGCCATACATCTTCCGTGCAGCTTCCATTTTCATTCAGTGTTCCCAGGAGGGGCTGCAGTGGACGCAGCATTTTCTCACGTCTCAGATGGTCAGTCTTCATTCGTCGTATCTGTACACGTTACCAAGGTTTTCTTGGGGCAGATGGTGGGCTTTACCCCAAATCCCATAAATAGCACTGCTGAAAGCAGGACTCTGCGGTGAGGAGGGAGCAAACCCAGCTCCCTTTCTCACCCCACAGCACTCCATCCAGGCTTTGCCTCCTGTGCTCGAGCTGTGGTTGGTATCATGGAGACTTGATGCCTGCCGCATGTGCTGCAAGGATGTGCTGGGATGGGGATGGGAATGGGGACAGGTGCCTGCAATGGGGATGGGTGCTTACGCCCGGAGCGCTGCCTTGTGCGTACCTATGGGCTGGGATGAGGAATAGGAACCAGAGCACCTTCTCCCATAGGAACGAGGTTTATTGAAAGGGGGATTTACTCTTTGGGACTTTTTTCACATCACCGGGTATCTGCAGGGTGAGGGCAACGGGTGAAAGCTGAGGGTAAGGTGTGAAAAGCGGGCAGCTGAGTCCCTTGGTGAGCAGCAGAGCCGCGAGCAGAGCACAGCAGCCCACGGCCCCGTCAGCCCGCGGTCGGCACCACGCAGCATCTTTTCCCCAGGGCTGGGAACCTTCTGCGCTGCGCCGGCTGCGTTTCAGCGCTGCGATGCTTTTCCTTCTCCCTGCTTTGGGTTCGCTTTAAGGGAATTTAAAGAATGAGAGAGGAGTTGTTTGGGTTTCTTTTGTGCCTCCCATGTGGAGCTGCTAAAGCGCTTCTCGACAGAAAAACAAAGACGCCGACCTGCTGCCGCGCTCTCTCCCGCCCGGCTGCTCCCCGTCCCATAGCCCCGGGGCAGGGCTCGGGCAGAGGGGCACCCCGCGCTCATCCCTCGCCGCCCCCTCTCCCCGAGCTCGGGAACGCTCCCGGCGCGGAGGGGAGGGGGGGGGAGGCTCAGCCGCGCGCCGACCCCGCGGCCGCCCTTTGTTGTTCAGCGCAGGGCTGAGCGCGCTCCCACCTCCCTCCCCCCATTCCTCCGCGGGGCCACGCGGGAGCGCGCTTCGCCCCCGCCCCGCTCCCGCCCCGCGCCGCCGCCGTGGGAGCTGCGGAGCCGCGGGGAGCGGGGAGCGGGGCCCGGCCCCGCCGATCGGGCTCCGGCGAGGCCCGGCGGGAGCGGCCATGGAGGCGGGCAAAATGGTGAGCGCATCCTCCTCCTCCTCCTCTCCTCCTCCTCCGCGGGCCCCGCGGCCGTGCGGGGCTCCTCGGGCCGCGGCGGAGCCGGGGGCGTTTTGCCGGGAGCCGCGCTGCGGGGCGATGCGTTGCCGGCACGGCGCGGTTCTGCCGTCGGTGAGCCCCGGAACGCTGCGGTTCTGCCGCGCTCTGAGCGCGTTGTGATGCGAGCCGGGCTGCGGGACGCCGCGTTCTCGGGCGGCCGATCCCCGCTGCCCGTGCTGGGGAGACCCGGCGCTGCCCCGCCCGGAGCCCGCGGGGGCCGTACGATGCCCCGGGCGCTGCACGCGGTGAGCCGGGGCCGCGCGCGACGGATGGAGCCGGCGCGGGGTGCGAGGGCCGTCCCCACCGAGGAGAGGGGCTTTGCCTCCTCCCTCCCCGGGGGAAGGGCAGCGGGCGCTGCGCTGGGGCAGGGCGAGGCCGTGGGGACGCAGCCTGGAACCCGCGGGGTGCGAGCCGCTCCCGGCTCCTGCCCTGCTCCGTGTCCCCAAGGAAGGAACGCCCGTGCTCTTCTGGAGCCCCCCGCACCGGGTGGCTGCTGGTCCTTCGACGAACCCACGTAGGGAAGGGGAAGGCTCCCTTAATTTTCTCGGGTCTGCCCACAGTGGTGGGGGACTCCTCGCTCTGTTCGCAGCTCGGCGGGTGGAGCTGCGGCCGGGAGGTTCCAGGGGAGCGCCTGTTGCTGCCGGCTCACCCCGACCTCTCGCACCCCGGCCCCATAGGGCTCACCCCACGGGGCTCACCCTGCCGGTGCAATGCGAGCCGCAGCTCTGTGTCTCGCAACTGTGTGGCCGCAGCACAGCGCTGGTGCCATCGCTGCATCCCGCGGCACTTTGGGATGCGCTTTGCCATTGGATGGACGGGTACCCTCGTGGTGACACCTGTGCGGGTGTGGCCACGTTTCCCGTGCAGGTTTGGTGCTGGGATGGCCACCAGTCACCTGAGCGCTTGTCCCGGGATGAGCACGTGGCATTCCGGTTCTGCCCCTGCATCCTCCCATGTCCCATCCCGCTCCTGTTTCCTTCCGTTGCAAAAAATGCCCAAATATTGGCAAGCGCTGGGACTCCAGCTGGGGCCGTGGGGCAAACATCACGAAGGCTGTGGAGGACCTGCCTGAAACACTGACCCCGGGCAACCCCCGCTGATATAAATCGCTGCTGGCGGAAGAGATTATCTTTGCATAAAATCCCCACTTAAAATTAAAAGCCTGGCTAATGGGACAGCACAGACGGGCTCGTGGCCGGCACCGGCTGGGCCGTGTGGGGTATGGGCGCAGTTGGCTGCCGCTGATCTCATGCCCTTATCAATAATTAAGCACGGAGAGTAATGAGTGCGTGCTGGGGGAGCAGCTGCGGGGGGCGGGGAGGGGAGGGCTGGGGACACTTTTCTGTGCATTGAAAGAGTCCCCATTCCTTAAGCTGGATTTAAAAAAAAAAAATCCAGAGTAATTGATCTGCATAAATTGTTTATGGCATTTGAGAAATGGAACGTCCCAACTATTTGGGTTCTGATAATGCGGTGTTCACCGCAGTGCGATCCCATTTCCAGGGCCATAACCGGCCACCGGAGCCCCTGCAGAAAGCTCAGCTCACCCCTGGCACCATCCAGGTCTCTGCCTCCCGCAGCTCAGACATCCTATCTGGTGCCCCCACACCTATCACACCAGCTTGTTTCCTTTGCTCGTTCTCTTTGGCTGTGCCAAAGGCAGTGGTTGTGATGGGATCGCCCTCCTCTGTCCTCCTCAATCTCCTGCTGCTGCTGAGCCAGAGGACCCCAAAGCCACCCGCCAACAGCAGTGATGCATCCATTTCTTGTGCTGTTGGGAAGGCAAAGTAGACCCAAATTGCCAAGCCCAGGAGAGCAGAATCCAGGTGGAGAAGTTGAACAGCGTCACCTTTGGCCACACCATGTCTGTGCCAGGAGGAGCCCATGCACTGCCCCTAGCAGGTGCCTGCCCGTGTTGTGCAGCAGCTCTTGAGCTGAGGTGTTGTTTTCCCAACAGAGCACGAAGTACATCTCCAGCCCTGACAGCAGAGAGCAAACCCTGGTGGATATAGCAAGGTTTCAGAGTACCTGTAGCCAGAGGCAAACACTGCTTTGGGGATGATGTGGCTGTTTCTTATGGCCCAAGCGAAGGCAGACACTGAGGTTGGTGCCTGCTGGGGCATTATTCCCTGTCTGGTTAGGGCAGGTCACGGTGTTTGGTGCCTGGAGTGGCTCCAGCTCCCAGGTGGAGGGTGAGCGGCGCTGTCTGAGTTCTCTGTCCAGCAGTGGAAGCCCCACACACAGGGACACTGGGGCCAAAAAGCCGCCTTAAGCCCAAGGAGTCCGTGTTTGGCTGTTGGCTGCTGCTGGTGAGTGACATTTAAAAGATGCACGTGCTCTTCCATCTGCTGTGATTTACACCTCCGGAAGGCTCCCGGGGGATTCCTGCGTCTCGTTCCTCCCCACCCCGCTGCCCGGCAGCTGCAGCAGAGCTCTGCTGGGCTGGGATTTGTGTTTGAATTATCCCCCCAGGTTTTTCCAGGCAGCTCTGTCCTGGTCAGATCTCATTCGCTTCCCCCACATCCCCTGTGTCTGCGGGGCCTGGTGGAGAACTGTTTGCCATAGGTATGCTCAATCCCAGCTATCCATTTATAGAAAGGAATTAAGGAGAAATGAGGAACCATTACTAAGAGGATTTGCACTGCAACTTACTCAGTTTCTCCAAATAATTTGCAGTAGCTCTGGATTCTTTAATCAACACTCATTTCCTTTTGGAAATGAAAGGAGATGCGGGAAGGCACCGCACAGCTACTGTGCAGAGCTGAACTGCTCTCTGCATAATGGGAGATTTGCAATTCAAAGGACGCTAAGCCTGTAATTTGGGGAAATCTGGAAAGGGAACGAGGGGGGATGAGGCCGAGTATGGGCTGCGTGCCCCTGTTCTCAGCAGGTTTCCCACACGTGCCCTGTTCCCAGTGGGATGCTCAGTGCATGGCTCAGGAGCCTCAAATCCATCCTGGGATGCGTTGCAGGACCCAAACACCTGGGCAGGCGGTATCCCGGGGGCAGCAGGAGAGGAGCCCGTTGGGTCCCCACGTGTGGGAGCAGAGTGCTGGCATCGCTCCCTCCGCTCAGGGTAACCAGAGCTGGCAGCGGCACTGCCGAGGCTGCGCTGTGTCCTGGAGGTCAGGAACAGCTGCAGTGGCAGAGCAGCCCACAGTTGGCACACCATGGAGGCTGGGAGCAGCACTGTGCCTCTCCCTGCCTGGGTAACGAGAACTGGGCTCCATTCGAGGCCACCTCAGCCTCCTGGACCTGGTTTGCAGCCAAACCCTCCCGCTGCTGCCCCATGTCTCCAATTGCTGTCACAGCCACTGTGAGGCCCGCTGCCTGTGGTGGTTGTGCCTGAGGTGCAGGCGGCTGGCAGAGCGTGAGCAGCACCGGGACCTGCAGCCCAAACCTTTCCCACAGGCTGCTGCTGGCCTCAGAGGGGCGGTAGGGCTTGGAGATGGGGCTCCTGGAGGCCACTGTGTGGCATCATGGCCGCTGCCCCACTGCAGGGCTCCTCAGTCCAGGCCTGTGCCTAGTCCATGGCCTTGGCTCGCCAGGAAAAGCTGTCCGGAAGCAGCAGCGTGAGCTCAGAGCTCCACTTTCAGCCTTTCTGGAGGGACAGGGAGCTGCAGGACTTACTCAGCCCCTCTTCCCTCCACAGGCAGCCCTGGCCTGCCCTGCCACCATGGAGCCTTCTGCCCAGCCGGACATGGGGGTTGCACCACAGCCCTTAAGGCCCCATTCCGCTCCCATTAAGCCAGGCTGAGCGGCAAGTTCTGCCCTCCATACACACCACAGCACTCTGGCCTGGTCCAGAATGCTTGCGACAGGCAGGGAGCATGGCATGCGTCCTCAGCAGAGCCCACGCCATATGGGTGGTAAAGGCAAAAAGAAAGGGCTAAATGGATTTGCCATATTACGGAGCCTCCCATGCTGTCACCTGCTGCAGTGTCC
>PPHD01014885.1:1291-16424 GCA_002909625.1 Bambusicola thoracicus | reverse complement strand
AAATTATTTTGCCTTTTACATCCATAATTTCAGTGAATTTGTTAATTCATAACTCACCAAACTGCAAATTAAATGCGTCAAAACGTGCATAAATCATACCTGTTCTAAAAGATGTAAAGGGATACCGATCATGCAGCAAAGAAAGAAGTAAGTAAACGTATAAATAAAGGCAAGGCTAAAATCAAACTGCTAAATGCAAATATGTGGAATGCACAAATAAAAAGAAGAGATGTGTATAATTCATAGTGAAAAAAATATGGAATGGATGAAAGTGTCAAAAGCGTTCAATGGATTTTGACACCTGTAAGCTATATACTTCATGGCTCACTGAAATGCAGACACCTAGCAGCAGAATGTAAATCTCCCAGTTAGAGGAAATGTTCCATGGAGCTCTAGAGAGATCAATTGTTGAACCAGGGTACATACTACTGCTGATTTACACAACTCAGACAGAGAGACCAACTAGAAAACTGATAATTTGTTCATGGTAGAGTAAAGTAACCAGCAAGTTGAACCCAGAAAAAATTGGTTTGCTAATGCATAAGACATGAATCTTGGGAATTAGCACTGTACAGTTAGGGTTTATGACTTAAATTTAATAGCCTACTCCTCTCTGAATATTCCAGAAAACATGAAATAATGGATGGACTAAAAAATATCAAGTCCTGTTTTCAACTATGCACCCAGCTATGTGAACACAATGGTGGTTCAGGCAACCAAAAAACAAAACAAAACAAAACATAATTACACTTACTAGATTCGTTTTCTGCATTTCTTCTTCTCATTTATTTTCACTATACCTTTTTTTTTTAGTGTGTGTGTACGTGTGCGTGTCAACTGAAAGAATTTTGGCAAAATATCACACCCAGAGTTTTCTCAGAAATACATTGTTTAGTGTACATTTTTTCCTTCCAATTCTGTAACACGACAAAAGTACTAATACAAGTTTATCATGTCATAACATTTCCTGGAAGCACTCAGATATTATAACACACTTGATTCAAACTCAGGGGATCAAACAATTATAATGATTATAAGTCATACATAGAGAGAATTTTATATGTAGTTTAATTACATGAAAGATGATAGTGAAAAGCATTTTTGTTTTCAGTTTATTTAAAAGTCAAATAAAAATATTTTTTTTGCATCACTGGAAAGAAAGATGGAAGATGAAAATAAAAAACAATGGAAACATGACAGAACTGAAAACTAACTATAGAGAAATGTCTCAACTTGAGCATCAGCTACATAAACAACTGTAATTCTCCCTTTCCTGAATATTACTTTAAGTGAAAATGGAAGATCATTAAAATAGCTGCCTCTTGGCAATGTGAGCCACAAACTAAATCCCTTTCATTTTATCTGGGGAGGAGTCAAATGAATACCATCTACTGATCAGAAGCAAAAAGGTAGTGCAAAACTAGTGAAAATACAGGTCAATCACACCTGCAAATCTGTAATTGAGAGACATTAATATTTACAGTACAGACTTTCAATTACATTCCCAAACTGTGAAATCATATCTCTGTCTGACAGTTAGACACCATTATAATATTTGAAACTTCAGAGACATTATGAAGTTGAACCTAATCCCTTTGCTAGTACTGTTGAATCACTAACTTTAAAGGTACAAAGATACTTAGATTAGATTTAGCTTAGATATATTAGAAAAATCAAAACACCAGCTGTTTATGTATATAATTAACGGTGGAGAACAGGAGAGGGGAGAGAGAGAGCTTTCCTCCTAATAAAAACTGTGGTAAGGAAGGCAGTCAGTGCCTTAGCCTTTTCACTGTCCTGTGTGACCAGGTATACTGTTTCGGTCAGCAATGGGCCCACATTTTCCTTGCATCTTTGCAAGTAAATTTTAACTGTATTTGTAAGATTTTTCTAAATTACTTCAGTAATATAAACTTCTTAAAAATCAGCAGTACTTTTAGTTTAACATGAAATGCTTTCTTTTGCCCAAAACAAGATTTTTTAAGTATTAAAAGTTTTTAAAGTTTTTAAGTATTAAAAGTACCTATAGAATTAAGCTATTAAAATAACAGTACGTTCTCAGTAGTTCTTTATGCTTACTTCAATATCATTCTTAACTTTAAAAATAATGTCCTAACATCCTACAAAAATGATAGAAAATAGAGAAAGTAAGTCTAAATAATGTACAAAGTTTGAATTCCCTTGAAAACTACCAGTACACAAAAGTCAGGACAGATTTATTTTAATAATCTTGGACTTATTTCATTTGTTTTCAGTTTCTCACCAAGGTAGTCTAGTAAACTCTAGGACTGCTTGTATAAAGGCATCTTTACTCTCTCAAGTAGGAGGCGTTGGTGATGCCTCATCTGCCCCTCTTATTCAGGCCTGCTACCGGCTGCAGTAGATTAGTACCCCATATTACTCAGGCTATTCTTCATTCTTGACTTGACCTTGAGATTCACAAACACACCCTTCATTATGAATTTCAGAGTAGTATGCTCACACATGATACAGTAAAGTCATTGAAAAAAAGATCTGTCATGTATTCACTGCACTTACAAATAAAATTCAGTTCTCAACTAACTGAATAGTTTTAAGAAGGAAGAAAGGCTAGCACAGCAAATTTCATACCCAGGGGAAAAAAAAAATAACTTGTAACTTAAGAAAGAAAAATGCACAACTTTCTGTAACTTGCTGCAAAGCAAAATTAAACCTGCAATTTATATAGAATAATTCCCTTTAAAAAACAAACAAACAAACACTTCATGTCTCTTCTTGTGTGGACATTAGAAAGGAAACCACGGAAACCTACCTGTCTGAAATGGCACGAATTTTTTTCTGAAGAGACATATCTCACAGGGTTTGCTAATTCAGCAGCACCTAGGAAAAAGGAGCAGGCATCTACATTGCTTACTGTGAAGTACGCTAGAGAAATAAATGTTGTAATGCATGTATTTTCAGTAACTAGTAAATATATAAAATGCTAACTTGCAAATAAAAAATCAGTCCTTTGGAGAAAGACCTTTCATCCACAATGAATATTATTTCAAATTGGAAGTGCTTTGGTATGAGATTTTTTTTTAGACCTTTATTTCTGTTTCTTTTTAAAGAATGTTGGTATATGATTAATTTTAATATCAATCATGTTATTTGACTTTTTTTTCAATTCCATAGGAAAGATAGGTATTACTATTATTACTGTTAGTAAGAGAACTGTTATGTCACAGCCTGAACTGATGATTGAGTATTTAGTGAAGGGAGTGGCTGACCAAGGAAGCACAGATGGAAACAATTTACCTTTTCTTCCGGTGTCACCAGAGGAGGTGAACCCAGTGTCTACACATCCCTGGACTCATGTAATGGTTTGTCTTTAACTGAAGGGTGTTTCCTGGATGAAAGCTACCTTCTGAGAAGGAAATTTCTATAGCCAGAGAGACTGTCAACAGTTGGATGAGTCAACTTTTTTCCTTTATGTATTCCTAATGATACTTTGACTGGTAATGCAAAGAACTTGTCAGAAGCAGTTTTGTTGCTTCCTAGGACTGATGCTGTTGAACAAGAAACTTAGCTGCTAGGAAATAATGATTAATTATACACTGAAGTGTATTAACTTAAAAAAAAAAAAAAGGTTTTTTTTTTTTTTTTTTTTTTTTTTTCCTAAAGCTTTCTTTCTCACATGCTCCAAAATGGCTGGGCACTTTTCTGAGGTTTGTTTGAGGGGACAGCTTGTACATACTCTACAGTGCTAAATTCTTTCTCTTTGGAGAGAGCCACCTTCAGGATAGGGAATTAAAGCCAGATGTGGGACAGAAGGTAAGCATAGGATGAAGCCTCCTCAACTCTGNTCAACTGTAAGTGTGACTAATAGATAAGGTGGCATATGTTAATAAAGTAAATGTTATGACTAACAAGCACCTACAGGTCATGGGAACATACTTAAGTTTAGGCATTCTGTAAGCACAAATAAGAAGAGAGCAAGAAAGGTTTCTTTAAGAATTATGGAGTCAGTATCAGTCTGCAAGTTGTAACCCTCACTTTTATCATTAAAAAATAAATAAATAAATAAAAAATAAAAAACATTGATGTGAGTAGTTCCTCATTGTCTTTACTTCACTAAATCAATTTATTTATGTGAAAGAATAAATGTATGTCCTAAATCTTGATATTAGATTCTTTTTATATTTGTCTGTGAGTGCTGACAATGCCTTTGATTCAATTAATGACAATAAATTCTCTACTGTTAAAAAACTTAAGTTGTAATACTTGTATAAATAAGGATGGAATGATCTGC
Source organism: Bambusicola thoracicus (assembly GCA_002909625.1). NCBI lineage: Eukaryota > Metazoa > Chordata > Aves > Galliformes > Phasianidae > Bambusicola > Bambusicola thoracicus. The sequence goes on along the minus strand of PPHD01014885.1, from coordinate 12,154 downwards.
AGTCAACAGTAGTGAAAGTCAATTGAAAGTATAGTGTTTTTCTCTATTCACAAATCTAATGGTAGGAAGAAGAGTATGACAAGGTACTAAGACCTTAAGACAGAAGATTGCTAAATGAGTAATTGGAGGTAAGTAAATCATGTGGCCAAGGTTATGTAATATTACTAAGTAAAAGTTGTAAAGCCCCAGCCATTGAAATAGTAAAACATACCAGGTCTCAGGATATTCGAAGCTTTGTGTGGATTGTTTGAGCTTGAAAATGTTTTAAAAGAAATAAGAAATGTTTTTAAAGAAATAAGAAAAAAAAGAAATAAATGTCTGGCCTAGACCAGCAGATGGATTTAGATAATCTAAAGGAATTAAAAAGGGAGAAAGGATACTGTATTTCATTTTAACAGGGGAAAAAACATATTTGAAATTATTTTAGTTAAGAATGTAAGTAATTGATCGGGATAGAATCTGGTTTGCAAAGGAGAGGCGCCTTCTATTTTCTGTGCAAGGTAGATTTTCTGTCTATAAAAGAATGTAAAAAAATTACAGTTGATACCAGTTTTGACTTTAAATTTGTACTTGCTACAGAAGAAGTGTGCTTACACAGAACAAGAAGGGAACAGAAGTATCTGCGTTAAATATAAATTGAAAATGTAAGGTGCTTGAAGATAAAAGTATTGTTTTTTGAAATCAGAACACCTCTCATATAATGGTTTACAAACATACCAGTATTTTTCTGTTTCTGTTTTACATTAACTTTGGTTTTGTGGAATATTTGGTGTGTCAGGCAATTGAATGGTGACAAGACATTGAAAACAGTATAGTTTGACACAAGATAAAGTTTCTGACTCCCTATACCCTCTAATCAGTCAGAAAATAAGGAAACAGAAGATCACAATAAAAGAAATTCTATCCGAGATGATATAAGCCAAATAGACTATTTGACTGTGATTTGACAGGCTACTGAGTGTGAATAACTATGAATGTATAAGGAGGGGAAAAATATTTCAACATTCCACTGCCTTCCTGGGCAAGTACTATAGATCAAAACACAACAAAGCAAATGAGATGGAGAAAGATTCTTCTGTTTCCTTTTTAAAGAGAAGTGCTGCCTTATGGATGGTAATGTGTGCAAGTAGATGAGAAACCTATACCAAGGCCACGGTAAAACAATTGAATGGTATTTGCAGTGAATAAGTATTCAGTAAAACTGTAAAAATAATATCAATCTATAACAAGGACAGCAAAGAGCACGAGAGCTGCAAAGGAATTTGTCTTTTTCATGTCTCCAAAAGAGTTCTCCATGGGAGTGGTCACAGAAAAAAGAGAGAAAGTGGAGCGGACAGAGTAACAAGTCAGATACACTTTGGAATAAGCAGCAATGGATCAGGCCTTAGAACAAGCTACATTTAATGAGCAATAAATAAATGCTACAGGGATTTCAAAGATATCAAACTGGTGATAATATCTACTGAAGTGAAATAAAACAAATTTTAAATCTATTTGGCATTTTCAAGAAACATAAAAGTCAGCATAACTCCGAAAGTAATGCCTCCTATCTTATTATGTTGGCCCACTGTGGAAGAGGCAGATGTTGTTGAACCTTCCCACCAATATTCCATAAATTTTGTTGCCGTTAGATAGCAGCAGAGTGCTAGTCAGACAAACAGGCATCTGACATGAAGCACATATGAAGCAAAGATTTGTTATTTAATTCTTCCATATGGGGAAAATAGTGGATTCACTGACATTCATTGCCATTTGTTGAACATTTATGGGTACAAAACAATGGATGTGAGCACAGCTGGTTGTGGGTGTTGCATTACAGAAGTGGTGACGGTAGGACACCTCCATTGGTGTAGATTTTGACAAGCATGGTATGCAGGTTCTTGCTCTATGATGGTAAAAATGCATAGCTAATGATGGTGACTACATTGAAAAATCATGTTTTATAGAAGAGAATTTGCCCTACCAAATAACGTCATTGTGCTCTTTATATCTGTTGTAGTTTCCATAGAAATAAATAGGAGGCATTACTTTTGGAGCTAACCTCAGATTTATAATTATTTTAATTTTAAAAGTAGCCACAGCTCCTAGTAAATACTTTTTATGCATAGAAGTTAATCACTTATTGAATCATATGAATTTTGTAGTTCCCTCTGTGGAAGTACAGTTCAGGCTGAAATACCCTTGGCTCTGCTCAGCAACTAGATCATCAGTGTGTTATCAATACTATATTTTTCCTAAAGCCAAAACATCGCATCATACTAGCCACTATGAAAGAAAAGTTAACTTTTTCTCAGCTGTTACCAGAACAAAAGTCTGTGGTATAACGATATAATCTTAGGAATACTAGCCTCAAGATTCATGCAGAAAACATTCAAATTTAAAAATCAAATGAAAATATCACAATGAGCTAATGTTGTAGAGATCTCTACAGCACCTGTCTGGAAAACTATTTGTGAAAAAACATGGACAATCACTCCTAACATTCACGAGAGATTTACATTAGAATTATGAATTTTCAGACAAATCAAAGAGAGGCATAATATGCTCACGCAAACAAATCACCTAGCAGGAGAGGATTTTAACAAAATACACTATTTTAAACTTCTTTGAAGATTCTTTATTGAGAGGGAAAAATCACACACACACACACACAGAAAAAAAAAAGGTAACTAGTAAGACTTAGCTAAGAAAGCAGCATGGTTAGAACAAACACAACTAGTAACAGTGATATAGTTCAGTCTTTTAAAGCTTCAGATGGATTTAGTTTTCTGAAGGTTTTTGAACCATCAGTGAAGTGACTGAAAACATTATATTTTCTATTTTGAAATGAATTTGGTCTTTCAAAATACCTTCTGATAGACATCTTGGCTACATTCCTTTTTTATAGCATAGATGTTATCCGAGTAGTTTAATCAGTTTTATGCCAAAACTTATCTAGGCGTTACTTATGCGTTTAACTAGAGTATTGAATGATATTTGTTCTCACAGAGTGTGGCTACAAAGGGTTAGAATGACAGCAGACACAGTTTCATACTTACAGCTCAGTCTTTTAATCAGTCGTATTTCAGAGCTGTATCTGTAAAATGAAATTTTCTGCAGTTTTAAAACATCACAAATGCATATCAGGATAATTGCCTGCACAGCTAATAGACTGTTTTAGTATCTTCTCTGTGGAGTGCTTTCTTGTTAACTTAGGCAGCACAGACCTGTCAAAGTTTAATGCTTCAGCTGCTGCATATAATTTTAATCTAATGCACAGCACTTCTAATATTTCAAACATTATGATATGTGCACCGATACAGAAATGTGTAGTTTGCTCAAAAAGCCTTACACATACTGTATTCAAAATGATTTGGATCTTTTAAATGATTTAGAGATTAAAGGCAAAAGTTGTTCGATTGGGTTTTTTTGTTGTTGTTGTTGTTATTTTTTTTTCTTATTGGTGCTGGATTTTTTTTGTTGTTTTTTGTTTGTTTTGGTGGGGTTTTTTTGCTTTTTTGTTGTTTTTTTTCTTTGTTTTTAGTTGGTTGGTTCTGGTTTGTTTTGTGGGGGGGAAGGGGCTGGTGTGTTTTGTAACTGTTTTTTATTTTGGTCTGCTTTGTTTTATTCTGTTTTGTTTTTGTTTTGTTGTTTTTTGTTTTGTTTTTGTTTTGGTTTGTTTTTGCTAAGTAAAAGCCTAGGTGAGAAAATTCAGCAATACTCAACTAAGGAAAATGTGTGTTTATTTTGATGGCAATCAGTGTTAAAACTGAGTTTTTGAGCAATGGCTTTTTCTCCCTTGTGCTTTATAAAGTATCCATTTAATTAAGCATTAATCTTAATCTCTAACATCATGAATTCTGATTATGATCTCAGACTTGCCATTAAACTGTCAAATGCATTCACTGAAAGGAATCACTTGCATTATTCTCATGCTGAATAAAAGACTTTTTTATTTTATAATTTTCTAATTTTTTTTTTCTAATTTTATAAGAGTTTTCTGCCTTTACAGAGAAACTGTAATCTCCCTTGTCTTTCTGATTAGAACGCTATACCTTTGGAAACCTAGCAGAGATAACAAGCATGCCTTGTATCAGAAAAGTGTTTAAGAATCCAGGAATTTATACCCGACTAGAATATTAATGTCTTGTCCTGAATCCTTATAGACAGATAAATGGACTATAGTTCATGGTTTTTGCATAAATGATACAAAATGAACTCAGTGGGATTGTAAACTGTTTCCCAGTTATCTTATATCATCTCACTTCTGCACAATCAGCTTGAAAGCATAGGAAAGGAATGGATGCAGTGTGATGGCTACAGCATCCTAGAGTGTCATCCCTGCCAGCTGTTAGCTTTCCCTTCCTCCAAGGTGCAGTCTCTTGTATTGATGACGTACAGCAAGCAAGTCAAAATCTAACACACATGGACCAAACTTATTATGTTTTCCACCTTTTGCTTCTTGATAGTTTAATCTGTTCTGGAGGGACTATAAAATCAAATTATCATTTGCATTGCCAGAGTATCTATGCCGGTCATTTGCCCAGCCTTGCAGATAAATTAAAGCAATTAATGAAATAGTTGTGCTCTGGACACCTTGTGTAGAAATAAATCTAATTTAGGTCACTCTGTGCTCATGGATATATGTATATGGACAGTAAAATAGATCTGATATACAAGATATTTCTTCTCAGTCTAATGACATAATCAGTATGGTGAAAATTATCTTTTAGTCCAGATTTCTCTGAATACATTTTGAAATCACTGACAAACACAGCTTTCAGATCCAAGAGGAAAAATATTTTTTTTCACGGGTTTTCAATGTTTTCTTTTGTTTTCTAATGGTTGAGAATGAGACAAAAAGTTTCAGAATACTCTACAATAGTGTTTCTCAGTCTGTGGTCCAAGGAATTAAACAATTGTAATTTATTCAAATGTATTCAATCATATATTCTCTGTAACATGGGAGGAAGCAAACTGAGTGGGAAACGATAACAGCTAGCTGCTATGAACACACAACTCAAAACTTTTAAGGAAAGTGACACGGAACATAAATGTTGAAATTCTGTGTGTGATAGCACAACTTTAGCATTGGATTTATTATTTTTCTATGAAAGAAAGAGTGATTTCTTGTAAATTCGGGTGTAAGAGCTCCAGGGGATGTAAAAATACCATTGCCATTTTATTAAGTAGTGCCTCAATTTGAATATATCTCCTTCAACTGTCACATCTTATATTTTGTATTCTACAGGATATTCAAACTGATAAGTTGAAGAAAAACGTGGCATATTTAATTCAATAAATACTGCAGTTGAACCATGCCCTAATGCCTAACCACTTACTGAATTCAATTTCATAATAAACCTTCATGGTATCAAAGGTGCTTTATTTCTTTGCACTGATCTGTAATATTATCCATATAGTAAGGGTTGAATACACAAGAAAATAATGTGCATTTTTATGTGTTCCATTGTGCGTCAAAACAAAAATGTTAGTAAAATATAACTGTAATTTTAGTACATATTCACTTTTAGTATCACCTTAAATACATACAGATAAATCACGAAGGAGTTTTCTACAATAATTCATATAAAGAACTGAAATTCTTCAGTGAGTCAATAACATGGACCAGATGAGATCTGTAGAGAATGATTGTCTGAGATGAACAAGAATTCTCACTCAGGATATGGGAATTACAATTCAACAGTAAGAGATTATCAGAATAAATTTTTCAGTGAGAGATTATCAGGAAAAATGTTTTTGTGCTTGCCCCATACAATCCAAGGATTAAGAATCTTTTTTTTTTTTTTTTTTTTTTTCTTTACAGAAGAGAGGGTCCCTTTCACAGAAATGTGAAATGTTTTTTTCTGATAAAAATATACAGTTGCAAATATATAATTTATAACTCTTTCACCTCATCAGGTAGTTATATACACTATTAAAAATTATTTTTGCAGAGGGGAAGTTTTGTTCATTATTTTTTACACTTAAATCATTATGATAATTTAAATGCAATTTTTGTATGTGCAATATAGTTGTTGAAGTTCAGTTTTCTTCCCACTGGGCTGTAAGATACACGTTAAGACCAGACTATGTTTAGATACTTTCGGCATATGTAAAATCACATTGAATAATGCCAATTATCTCTGCTTCTTTGGAGGTTTCTCGAATACTTTGATGCATTCTATTGCTCTGTATTTTCCTTCCTCATCAAAGTTACAGTGAACTCCCATCAGAGGCATTATAAGATTATATCCTTGGGGTTATGATTTATTCTTAAACAGTCTGACTAAAAGTTAATTTTCTCCATCTTCTATGCCACTATTATTCAGTGGGGATTCAGAAACACAAAGTCTCATTGGCTTAAATTCAAAGGGAACTTAGAAACTGAAGTGTCTCAATACTTAACTTTTAAACACTGGTCCCAAGGACGGAAGGAGCTAATCTCCCTATATGATACATTTAAAACATTAAGTACTTTAAAATAGTATCCAGAAAAATATGCATGTTAAAGAGAAATCTATGCAAAATGCATTTAAATGTTCTTCTCTGTTTTGAGAAGATATGGTCTACAGTCACTTGCCATGTCCTTGATTTGGATGCAAGCACTAATTCAACAGGTAAGCACTGAGAATCGATCCCCTTTGTAGAGCGGATCTAGTACCACTCAGCCATGAGGAGTAGTGTGCTAGATTTTAGTCTTGCAACAAGAGCCTTCAAGGAAGGAGGAAGCCTCAAAGCTATATTTTTCAACTTTTCTGATCTTTATTCATTGATTTTCATTTGGCATGTAGATTCTTTTGTTAAGCTTAGGCAAATAAGAAGTATGGACTAGGACTGATATTGCCACAACTAAATTATCCTCCATCCCTCAGACAGAGGGTTGAACTTCAACCAAACTGTACGGCAAGTATACTCTTTGCTCTTCTCCAAACCTTCTTTCTTTTCTCTCCAACTTTGCACAAGCCTGACTGCTTTGTGTGTTACTTGTCATGAAATAAAACTTCCAAGGAGCACGTTAATGGTTAAATAGTCGTGTACTCAATTCCATGCCTTGTTCACATCTAGTTTACTAATATAATATTTGTGGGATAGGATGAAAATTCAATCCCTCCAGATTCTCAGGGAAAGAATTCCTATTACACAGCTTAGAGGGAAAGAGACATTTGTGACTCTCACCCTTGTATGGCAAGTTTATTCCCCTAGAAATATGTGGTAGATTTGGGGGTTAGGGGTTTGAGGACCCTTATCTAGCAAACAGATATGAAATTGATTTCCTCCAGTTAAAAAAAGAAAGAATCATAATTTTTCTCAAATTTCTGATGAACAATTTAACACAAAGAAATCATCTTTTCACCCTGAAGAAGAGATGATTCAAGGGGAATCTCATCACAATCTTTCAGTACTTAAAGGGTGAGTTCAAAGATGACAGAAATTCTCTCTTCACAAGTAGCTACATGGAGAAAGCAAGGGGCAATTTGTGCAAGTTGCAAAGAGAGAGGTTTCATCTTCATGTAAAAAAAAAACACACACACACAAAAAAAAACTAAAACAAACAATCAAAAAAAGGATTTTCAGTTAGAACAATCAATCACTGACATAACCTCCCAAGGAACATGGTAGAATCCTCATCACTGGAGATTTTCAGGATGTGAGTGTACGAGGTGCTAGTTAATCTAATCTAGGCACAGTTTCCCATAAAATACTGGACTTGGTGATCTGCTGAGTTCTCTTCCAACCTGGGCTATTCTGTGAATCTACAATGATAAAAAAGGAAATCTCGAAGTGTTAATTAGTAAAGATTTTGATGAGAAATAAGTTGTGAAACACTGAGTTTATGAATCGTAATAAACCATAGGAAAGGGAAGTGAATCAAGCTATACAGTTAAAACTTATTTTTACCCATATGCGAAGGAAGATCAGCACAGTAGATAGTTTTTCAGGATCACAGTTTTGAGCTAATGTATTTTCTAGTTCTCATAACTTCATATTCTTTAATGAGTTACATGAGTTCAGGCTATTAGAACAAGGTTCACTTTCTCTGTTTCAGTCTGAGTTCAGTGAGTATCAGAACAAGGATAAATACGCATATATCTTTGTGCTCTCATGTCATGATAGACCTGAGGTCCTCACAAAACATTTAAGAAATTCATGTAAGCAAATAATAAGAATCAGGATAGGGATGTTCCCTAGTTTTCTTGTAACCTGTGATACTCTAGTTTTATGGCAGCTACACACTTCAAACATAGCAAGGGAAAGCAAGCATGGATAACATGGCAAAAAAATAAAAAATAAAAAAAAAATTGACTGTACTCTAAATAGGTGCATGATTCATACTCTGAGAAACGTACACAAAAAGCATATATAAAAAAAGAAACAAAACACAAAGACTGCTGAAAACTGCTGGTAGAAAACTGAAATATTATGGGTGTTGTAAAAACCTTACTTAATAGTTACAAAAACACTCTGATTAGGGAGTAATGCTAATGAAACCATGCACATAATTTATATTTATGACCTCAGTGAGAACTGGCTCTATTAACTTGAGTACAGATGGTTAGATATTTCCCAGGGCAATATTTTCATTAATGAAGCTTTCACTGAGGCTAAATGTTTTGTTTGACTCATCTCTGATTTGACTACATTTGTCAAATCATCCTGTCCTACCAGGCTGCTTTAGAGCAATCAATTTATTGCTGCCAAGTTTTGGCAGGTCTTGGGTAGATCAACAAGACTATATCCAAAACAAATCCTGAAAGTTTTGCCATTTGGAAGCTAGGGTGAGTTCTCATAATCGGTGTGTTCTGCATCAGTCTACGTGATGGATATGCTCTTAAAGCCACTGACCCTGGAAGCTGTTCACTATGGTATTCCCAACTTTGGAATGAGTTGTCTACTAATTGACAAATTATCAACCTACTGTGACTTGAGGGTCTACACTGCAAGGCTGATGGCTGTAAACTGCTAGTCTGAGAGCCTGGAAGCCACAGTGCAGCAAAGCTCTATGAGGCTCAGGTAATCTCACTGAGACTGTAGTCTCCATGCAGAAAAGCTAGCACCTAAAACCCCCCATATGGACTTTTCCAGCCTACTTTCTAATGATTTACATGGTGGGACATCCTCAAGATATAGCTCTAGAGCTGCTCAAGAGTGTTGTTTTACAACATCTCCTACCTACCTATGCCAGCTAGCATCTCAGGCTCAGATACAATTCAGGAGAAATATGTGTATATATGCATGTGTGTTTATATATCTATGTGTGCACATGTGTTTGAATTCTGGGAATCAAGTCATTTACGGGGATCAAATTACAAGAACAAATCGAAAGGACAGTCTCCACAGAATATCATACTTAGGGGAGCACCTCATAAATGTAGTAAAAGCTATCAAGTGCTCTGTCAAATATACCAGTAGATGTACTATAATATAAATTACTTCCTTCCATAATGTCACACTATTTTATTATGTTTTCAGATTCAGTGTTAAGAGAAACAAAAAATGATACCCAATAACAATAGCACAGCAGTATTACAGCTTGACGAACTGATTTTTCAAGGTTTACTGCCACATTTAGCATACAATTTTTACCCAAACCATTCAATCTGTTCCAGCTCAAAATAACGAAATGAATATTTTTGGATCCTAAATGTACTGAATAAATTTTATGCCTCTTTTGCCATTTTTTTTTCCCCTAGAGATCTTTTCTTTTTTCTACTACTTAAGAAACTTCAAAAAGTGTGGGAGAACAGTTTTAAAAATTGTGTAGCTCTATTTTGAGTGTTTAAAATGAAATTAAAAAAAAAAAAACAACACAAATTTTCAATAAAATACAAAAAATAAATAATAGAGGAGCTTTGTGTGCTCTGTAAATTAGTGTGTTCTAAGAATTATCAAACAGGGAAATCTGAAATCACTTGTGTAAATCTGAATTTCTGAAGTTTTTTCAGGTTCTTTTTTCACAAGACCTCTATTGCATTTGTGAAAAAAATGCACAAATCTAGTTACATATAAGTTTTAGTCATAACACAGTAAATATCATACAAGACGTTTAAAGTAATATGAGGCAATGCAGCAAGTCTGTGGCAAGCCAAAAACTGAACATCTTTTATTTGATCTAGGCAAAAGGTCACTCTTTGAAATGTACCACAACAGAAGTGAAAAGGCAACAGAATTTATACAGCATCCTCAGTAATCTTTTAGAAGGGTGACATCATGGAAATACACAATGTTGGCTTAAAATCTTAGCTTGTAAAAGAAATGCTCAGATAGACCTGACCTGCAGTAGCAGAGAGCAAAATTCAAGAAAGACTGTGCTTACATATCAGCAGTTATATATAAACTTAGCTTCAGATCTGAAGTTGGAAGCAAGAAATCTAAAATAAAGTATCAAAAAGTTGGCAGCTCACTAAAATTTTCTTCCATCAATTCCTGTCTCAATGGTGAAAATAATAGTTGGTTTTGATCTCATGCCACTTCAGAGACAGACGACCAAAGAACAATACAGACTATTTTACTCTTTTCATTTAAGGAAAACTGAAGGAAGATCACACACTGGGCAGAAAAGTGTGAAGATTGCTTGATAAGATTCCATTAAAGTGAGTTGACAGCAAGGTTAGAAGAGAACTGGGAAAACCTTGCAGGGATAATATCTAGGAAAGAAACAATCAGTTTGACATTTTCCAGGTTAAAGTTTCAGAGTATCAGAAAGGAAGTCAAGTGTTTCTGCTTAAAGGCAGCTCAGCCACTGCTTGGATATCTCTCATTCTGGACTGTGGAAATCATTGTCTTCCTATGGTGAACATGACATATAGGGTTCTAAAATTACACTAAGTATTGTACAAAATGTTGCTGTAAGCATACTATATCTTTTTTTTTTTTTTTTGT
>PPHD01014884.1:1500-11911 GCA_002909625.1 Bambusicola thoracicus | reverse complement strand
TGGAGTTGCAGCTGGAACATGCAGAGCGTGGTGGGGTTGGGGATGCGGGTGCAGCGCTGTGCAGAGGTGCGCATGGGACTGTGCGTTTTTTCTAGGGTGCACTCAGGGTTATTTTCCTTTCCTTGTATTTTTTTTCCCACCCCTTCCGGCCATAAGAGCCCCGGTTGATGAAGAATTAGTGCCAGGCTGTTAGTCCTGGGTTTTATGGGATAACCCGGGTGCGAGGTGCTGCCGTGTAAACGCCGGGGCCGGGGGAGCGCGGGGAAGGGGAGAGCTGAACCACTGCCATGAATTATTCAGCGGTGCCTGATTTCACATTATTCTCACTGATACTTTTACAACCTGTCAGTAAATAAAAAAGATTCTACATTATTTATAGAAATGGACCCGAATTGGTTAGGGGAATTTACTGTTGCTATTATTAGGGCCTGCTCAGCACCGCGTTAATGAGAGCCGGGATACGGCGAACGGTGCTTTCCGCGTCCCCGTGCCCAGCTCTTCTCACGCCTGGAGGTGTGTTGTGGGGTCTGTATGGCGTTGGGGGCATCATGCTGGGGACATCTCCTTGCTGGGGTCATCTGCTTTATTGCTCGGGGGCATCTTGTCGGGAGCATCTACCTGCTGGGGACGTGTGCCGCGTTGGTTGGGAAGTGTCCGTGTTGGGGACATTTCCCTTATTGGCTGGGGACGTCTCCTTGCTGGGGACATCTCCCCCGTTGTTTGGGGACATCTGGCCCTGCCTGGCTCAGCACACAGGTGGGGTCGCTAGGAGGTGCCCAGGGCACCGTTGGACACAGTTGTGCAGCTGAGCCCGGTGGGGCCGAGCGAGGCGAAGCCGAAACCCAAGAACTTAATGGTTTGTTTCCACTGTCCTAAGGTGCTTGCTACAAGCCTGCCGGTGACAGTTTTATTGGCAGGCAGGCCATGCTAGAAGGATTGTAGGCTATTTACAGTGTTGAGGCCATGACTTTGTGAGCAGACAGTTAACATAAATTCACATGATGGATCAGTTATCACTTCATTGAACTTGTGGCGGATCCATTGAAGGCTGTGCAGTAACATACTGTTTCCTGGCTCTGCACAGCGCTGGGATACATTAAATACACTTTATTTATAGCTTACCATTGCTGCACTGTGGGCAGGAGAATGCAGCTTTTGCAACTATCATCTAATTTTATGATGAGCATTAAAGCAAGGCCTATAATTTGCACCTTTTTATTCATTAGACACTGGTGCAGCCATAAGTCAAGAATGCCCAGGGATTTAGATGCAGATCCAGAAGATAAACTATTGACAAGCCAGATGTATTTTTACATTAGTGTGCCTTTACAATAGTTTATGTTGAGAGTGGAATATAAATTGCATTATTAAATACGAACCACTCTTGTAACCACTGCTTCGCCTGCTTATTTGAAGGAAGGATGGGATTCGGCACCGCGCAGCGCGGGGCTTTGCCCAATCGCTCAGCGTCGGACGGGTGGATTTCATTTGCTTTATTTTCGCCCTGGATGTGCTGGAGCGGCACAGGCTGTGCGCCCGGAGCTCGCTGTGCCTTTAACCTCCGTTTCCCCACTCCTCTTCGTGCCCTCCTGGGTTTTGGAAGCACCATGGCTGTCCCCAAGGGCCGGCGTCGGCCCATGGTGGCCAATGGACAGCGATGGCCACGTGGCACCGACCTCTCCCTCCCACAGCACCAGGCGGCCCTGGCCAGCAGCGAGTTAAATCCTTTTGTTTCCGAGGGAATACAGTTTATATTATGAGCATGAATAAAAGATGGTTGTGCTAGGGGTAGCTGTCAGTATCTTTGCTGTGTATAAAGGCTTCTACTGTAGCTTGACAGTAAAAGACTGTGTTCGGGGACTGATGTGGTTTCTCAAAGGAGCTAAATAAATAAGGGACGCTTATTTTTACACCAGTAAAGGCTGCTGGAAATTTAAAGCCCTGTTTATCTCTCTGAAATCGTGGTGTTTATTGTTATCTCATGTAGGGGGAATTTGCATGTTCGCTAATAATTAACCGAACCCGGCGCTTCTCCCTCCTGTACGTGCCACAGCCCTGCTGCTATCTGCTGGGAGGGACCGCTGGCAAATCGAAGGCAAATATTGAACAAGCCTGGGCTGGGCACGGTGTTCCCAATACCCCATCCCGCTGCACGTCGCCCTATGTGGGTCTGTGGGGCTGTGCGTGTGCGGATGAGGCGTCCCCATCGCTGCCCATCGTGGCACAGTGTTTCCCTGGGAGCAAACATCACCTCCTGGGCACAAAAAGGCTCCGAAGCAGCGGGGCAGAGCACCTGCCCCTTTGTGCCCACAGCTAACAGGCGGCCCGTCCCGGTCCCCGCAGCACCAGATGCTGCCGCTCCGTGTCACACCGTCATCTCGCTAGCGGAGTGTAACGGGGAGAGCAGTCGGTGCCTTTGTTTCTAGTGCTCTTCACACAGCTGTCACTTCCAGTGATCAGTAGAAAAATCATCACCCCACAGGATCATACATATGGAATGGTGCCTGTGCGGAATATTTATTGTAACATGTGTTGGGGCCGCGCCGGTCACGAGCCCTGGGTCTGGCTCGCCCTGCGACAGCCCCTGCAAGGATGCTGTCATCCCTCAGGTCTGCCTGCTGGGACCACACATTGTCCCCAAGGCGGTGTCCCCAAGGCAATGTCCTCAAGGCGGTGTGTCCCCATCACACGCTGCGTGAGCAGACCTGGCAGTGCGTTGAGGCTGAGGGGACTCGGGGCTAATTGTGCTCAGCTCGTGGGACTGCGCAGCGCGTTCTGCCTGTCCCGTGGCTTGTTGTTCCCATAGGATGTCCCCAGTCCTGGTAGTAGCTGAGATGCTGCTGCGTGCAGCCCCGGCTCTCCCAGCTGAACGCTGGGGACAAGGAGCCCCTTGCTGGGATCGCTTGTGGAGTGGCTTTTGGGGTCTCCAGACTGGGCTGTGCCAAGGAGGGTGAAGGCACCCAGGTGTTCTCAAGGGAGGCAGGTCCCCAAGCTGAGCCTCAGTGGGGATAGGGATGGGGATGGGGATGGGGAGGGGGAAATCTTCCGTCTCTGGAGCTGTCAGCTCAGCACCTTTCATGTGTGATGGGTAAACAACGCGGAGCGCCCGCCTGGGAAGGCTGTTGGATCCCTGCTGGTGCTAAAGCAGCGTCTGGCAGGGATGGGGAACGTGCCGTCGCCTGCGTGAGGCACCGCGGACGTGACGCCCTGCTGGGGCTCACTGCTGCCTGCTTCAGCAGTGGGAGACAGCGGGGCAACACCGGTCAGAGACATTCCCAGTGGGGACGTTCAGCTCCCCAAATTGTCCTGTGGGGCTGCGGCATTCCTCAGCAGCGTGGGTTCTTCCTGCTAACAGGACCAAAATGCGCAGCCTGTCCCCACGTTCCAATCCCCGATTCCTCCCTCCCCGTCACCCCATAGCTTGCAGGTCCCCGTGCCCCACGACTGTGGGTTTCCTCTGGCTGGGCACAGCGTGAGGATGCACAGATGCTGTGCAGGCAGCGAGGGGGTCACCAGGTCCCCCGAGCACATGGCTGGGGGAAGGTGTCACAGGCGCCTTTTGGCACCCGCCGCCACACGAGCGCGCTCCTCTGACAGCTTTATCAAGCCTCCAGACTTCCCAATTCCATTGTTCCTGACATCTGTTTCGGTAAGTGATTAATTGCAATTAGTGAACAGTTTGAAAGCCCGTGGAAGAATATTCAGCAGAAAACTCGTCAAGATTAATGAGTGGTGGCAGTTGTCAGAAGGGCTGCTGCCTCGCCGTGACGCGCGGCGTGGAGGTGCAGGAGGATGGGAGAGCCCCCTCCCTCCTCGCTCCCTGTCCCCCCCCCGTCCCCTCCTCCCAGAGAATAACACAGGATGATTTTTCATCCGAATGCATGAATTATCCGCTAATGCGCTATTAATAAAGCACTGTGGAGTTTCACTGAGATTAGGTCCTAAATCATGCAGAATGAATTTTAATGAGTCCGAAAGACACCGGCGTTAGGCGCTCTCGGGGACCTGGAGGAAATACAGGGGCTCACCCTGGGCCGAAAGCCCTGGGGATGGGCTGGGATGGGTGGTGGCAGGGGGCTGGGAGCTGTCAGCCGGCCCTTTGCTCCGGGGGCATCGGGGTGTGCCGTGCCGTGCTGCGTGCGTGCATGAGTGCGCGCAGCGGAGCCGGCTGCCTTTGTGCGGCACTGTGAGGCGGCTGCTTTGCAGGGAATTAGCTCGTTGGGCTGTGACTCAGAGCAGAGAGCTCTCTAAATAGCACTGCCTCAGTCAGCGTGAGGGCTGCTGCTCCTCGTGGGAGCGGTGACGGGCACCCGGGGACAGAGCGTGTCCTGCTCAGCCGGCTGCGCAGGGTGGCCGTGGTTTGGGGACCCGATGTCCTCCACCTCGCTGCCCCAAATTCCTGCAGGAGCCGGAGCAGTTTTACTCCTGCAGTGAGTTTCCCAGCCCTTCGCAATGAGCCTTTGTGCTCGGTTTTGCTTTGCCTGGCCTGGTGCAAAGGTGCGGTGGCCCCAAGGTGGCCGGTGGTGGCACACTGATGGTCCCGGGGGCAGGTAGAGCTGCAAGACTGGGAGGGAGGGCACGACATCTGCTTTGCAAACTGCTTTTAACAGCGAGGTTAGAGCAGCTCGGCTCCCCGAAGCAGATGGCTGCAGCATGCTCCGGGTTACCTCACCCATGACGTTCCCCATTAACGGACCATAACTGGAGGGGTGTGATGTGGGGAGCATTCTTCACCCTTTGCCTTGCTATGCGTGTCCCCAAGGGGCGCAAAGCAGCAGGGACAGGCTCCCTGCCTTCCCCTTTCCCATAGGGATGCCGTTGCCCCTGCGGACCTCAGGCTTTGCACAGCCTCTCTGACCCCAGCGCAGGCACCGGGCCTTGTTCGTTGCGTGGCTTTTCTTGTGGCTCCATCCCGACAAACAAGCACGGGGCTGCACGGGGCGTCCACTTCCCTGCCCGCCAGCCTGGCCCTGTCACCTCCTGGTGATTTATTGCTCTTTTGGGCACGGGGTGGCAGGGGTCAGGAGGTCTCGCCGTCAGCCGCCCTTTGTTGGTGTCCGGCACAATGACCCGGCACAGGCTGTTTGCTCGGCACGCCGGGTAATTACCGTGCTGAGGAGAATGGGGGTCAGGGAGGCAGAGCTGTGCCGTGACCCGCCGGCGGCGAGGCCCCGCGAGGCTGGGGCTCGTCCTTCCCCTGGCACCATCTGCTCGCGGGCGGCCGCTGCGAGCGAGCGGCGGGACTGAGGCTCCGGCGGCGACGCAGCGCTCAGACGGACGGACAGATGGTGGTGGGTTTGAAGAGGTAGAGTGTGTACTTTGTTCTGGAGAGCTCGGGGAAAAAAAAAAATAGAGAGAGAAAAAGAGAGGAGAGGGAGGGGACGTCCTCCCGTCTCCCCGCTGTGCTGCTCTTTGGGGGCTGTCATCGCGCCAGGGATGCTGGCACTTGCAGCGTGTTGGGGGCGGAATGAGATGCAGTGGGGTCGCCATCCACGATGCACCGTGCAGGGGGGTCCCTGTGATGTGGCCGTGCCCTTATCTGCGAGGATCTGACCTTGGCGTGCTACCCTCCTGCTGGCACAGCACGGTACGGCACGGCACGTATCCGCCTGCGAGTGGTGCCAGCTGGGTCGGGGCTGATGCAAGCGGCGTTCCTAGGCAAGCCTGGCCTCTTGTGAACCGGCTGGGCCAGCGGCAGGGAGGAGCGGGCGTCGGGTCCCTGCAGCGGTGCTGCGGACGCAGGCGGGGCGACGCAGCGGCTCCCCGGGCGCTGCCGACCCGCTGGACTCGCTGGGGGAGCAGCAGCGTGGGTTTGGCAGCTTGGCTTCTTGTGCAATAGGTGGAGCCGGCAGCTCCTGTGGCCCCGCAGACGCTTTGTGCAGCGGCGTCTGCCCGGCGCGTCCCGGCATCGCCTCCCGGAGCCGAGCGGACCGCTTTCAACGCCCATGCAACGGTGTCTCACCGTGGCCCTCAGCCAGCGCTGGGCGCGCCGGCAGCGTGCCTGCCCTCTGTACAAGCGCAAGGGGTGAGCGTCCGGCTGGCCCCATAGCCGACGGGGTGATGCTGGAGCACTGGAGCGATGCCTAACGCCACGCTGTCGGACCAGGGCTGTGAGCAGGTGGGCTCTGGGGACACAGCGCACGTGTGGACATCTCCAGCGCTGGCGCACAGCGCTCGCTGGGTTCACAGGGTTGCGCCCGGCCTCAGGTGATGTCCCTGCTGCACAGAGCTGGTGTGGGACCCCATCCCGCTGCCTGCCCCACCTCGGGGCTGTGCACGCCCATGCGCGGCCGCTGCAATCCTGACTTTGCCGTCTGTTAATTACCGCCCGCGCCAGGTCTGGCCCCGCGTTACATTTCATTATGCGATTGCGATCGGGGCCGCTCCTCCCTCCCGGCCGACTCCGACTGGATAATTAGGTGTGTGTTCTCCCGCGTGCAGACAGACACTTAATACGGCTTTAATCACCTGCTCCAGCAGCTCCCACCCACTGCCCTGCGCCCGCACGGAGCCGCGCCGCTGTGTTTCTGCTGCCGAGAAAACTCGCGTCCGCCTTAATTACAGGCTGTGGATGCCTGCTGCAAACGCCCTCTGCAGATGCCTGGTGTGGATACATGGTGCAAATGCCCGGTGCCAACGCCCGGGGCGGACGCGCTGTACTGGTGGCTGGTGCAAACGCCATCCGGGCTGGGTCTCATCCTGCAAGGGGCCTCTCGCTGGAGCCGGAGCAGGCGGCCTGTCGGCTCCTCGCAGGTGTAAGCACAGACTCTGCGGCGCTCGAGCTTCTGTGCGGCAGGCGCGTGCCAGCACACTGCTGTGCCTTGCGAAGGTAGCAGCCATCTGCACTGTGATAAAAAGCCCTGAGGATGATAAATAGACAAGTAGCACTTTTATTGGATTGCAGTTTCGAAGCAGCCACTTTGGGTTTGGCACGGCGCTAACGACAGACTCGGCACGGCGCTGAGCCCCGGCCGGGGAGCAGCCCCTGGCTCCAGGAGAAGTGGGACAGAGCTCTGATTTTGGGGAGGGACGTGGCACCGTCCCACAGTGCTGGCCTCCGGCCCGGGGAGCTCCTTAGCTCCTCCTTTCCCCTCTCTGTTGCGGGGATGGTGCTTCTGCATCATTTACCCGGGAGCGGTTTGGGGCCGAGGGGGCGAGTGTCGCGGCGTGCCCTGTGCCGGGGGCAGGCCAGCTGGCACGACATGGGGCTGGCGCACGCCGTGGTGCCCCAGCTGCCGCGCTGGCCTCGCCGTCACCTGCGAGAAGCAGCTTGTTTGTCAATAATGGAGCAGAGAAAATTGCAGCCGAAATGTGTCTCAGATCTGCTTTGTGTTTCCTTAATGCGTTCACCCCGGAGGTGCCTGCTCACAGGCTTACAAAGGCTGCCGGGAGGGATGAAGGGGTGGGGGGACGGGCCCTGGGCTCGCACATGGCCCCACGCAGGCTTTTCTGCCACCTGCCCCGGGCTGCCCCCGGTCCCCATGCGGGCTCTGACCCCACCACTCACAGCAGTGTGCTCCCAGGGCTTGGCCCCCATGCGCTGAGTATCCCCGTGCTCACGGGGATGGGCTCCCGCTCCAAAGGGCGCAGGACCATGGGTGACGTGGCACAGGGAAGCGGTGATGGAGAGCAGCTGTGAGCTCCAGGCCCGGGTCAAGGAGGCGGTTCCTCATCCTTTGGCACAGCCGCCAAGTTGGAAACCCATTATCAGGGACTTTCCTATCCCCTCCCTCCCCTCCCGCTGCCGGGACAAGGCGCTCTGATGTCGGGGACAGCTCGGGGCTGGTACCCACAAGGACGGCGATGCCGTTTGGGAGACACAAGTCTGCAGAACGGCGTTTGGGTGGCTGCCCAAAGAGCCCTTCCCAGCCCCGAACGCCGCCAAAAAGCAGCCAAGCCGCGTGGCTGGGCGGCTCTGTGCCGGCGGCAGAACTTGTGCAAGGCAGTGGGGCGGGATGACGCTAACGGAGAGCCGGGACCGACCTTCTGGGCGAGCAGAGAGGACCTGCTGGAGAGGTTTCTCGCTGAGCTGGCTCTCCCGCTGTCAGAAAAGACAGCTATGTCATAAAACAAGTATTTTTGGCCGGCCCGCCGCCTCCCAGGTGACACCGCCGCAGCCGCTCTGCCCGCAGGGCGATGAATTCCCGCGTGAGTCACGGCCAGGGGAAGAGCAGAGCTGTGCTCAGCACCCCGCTGCTGTCCCCATTCCACTGCCACCCGCTGCGCTGCTGTCCCTGCCCACGCGGAGGTGTCCCCACGAGGTTTGCTGGGATTTGGATCTGTGGGGTGGCGGCGTCACCGTATCCCTGTGCTTTTGGGGTGGCAGGGGGAGGGTGAGGACCCCCCTGTGTTAGCTGGGAGGATGTTGCCATGCCCCTCGCGTAGGCGGCAGTGGTGTGGTTGGAGCATCTCTATCCCCATCCATGTCCCCTCTGCTCATGGGGGACACTCTTTTGGGGGTGCTCCAGAATAGAGCACGCTGGGGTCTCAGACCCAAAATCCTGGGCACGAGAACCAGACACCAAGCAGCAGAGGGGCCGATCCCCACAGCAGGGGCACTCAGGGAGAGTGCCATGGGGCCATCCCCATGCCGTGCCAGCCCCACACCTGCGTGCAGGGGCCGTGCAGCTGCCTGCCCGGGCGTGCATCCCAGGAATTTGGCAGGGCTGGAGGGCGATGGCTGCCTCCCCCTGCCCTCTGACCCGCCAGGATGATACAAGCCGTCTTCTGTTTCTCCTCAGCCTGACTGCGGGGTCAGGACAACGGCTCTCGCTGTCTCGCTCGCTGTGATAAAACGGCTCACGACACAATAGATCTGTCAGGCTGCTGGCACGGCTGGAGGCCCGCGGCGAGGAGGGGGGCAGTGGGTGCTCGGGGTGCCCTTACAACCCCAGCGTGGCCGTGCTGGGGCTGCCCCGGGGCCTGCAGGTTTTGGCACACCCGTGCCATGAGTTTTGCTCAGCCTCAGCACCGTGGGGGGGGTGGGGGAGGGCATAGGAGTGGGATTTCTTGGCAGCACGGAGTTCTGGCGTGGGGCTGTGCGCCCTGGCTGCTCGCCCTGGCCCCGCCAGCCTTGGCACCTCCAAAAATCCATCTGGAAGGAGCGGTGAGATGTGCCTGCTGCCGTCTCCAGCCTGGGGATGCTCCATGGGGAGCCACTTGCCTCCTTCTCCAACCAGGAGAGGAGCTTCCTCGCTGGCTTCGGTGCCCTTCTGTCAATTCCTGCGTCACCCTTGCAATAATCTGTACCCGCACGGTGCTCAGGGTGCCAATGGGGACCAAGTGGGCATGGCCACTGTGTCACCGGGGCAGTACACCAAGCTGCTCATCCCCCTTCAAAGGGCATCGCAGCACTGCTTGGGATAGAGGGAACCCTCCCCCTGCACCCTCAGCCCCGGCGTGGCGGCTATTGAGAAATAAAAAGCATCTCCAATTAGAAGCGGCGGTGCTGCAAACTCGCGGCGAGGCACTTGAACTGTCACTGTGCAGCCTTAATTAGCAGCGCCGGGGCAGGGGTCAGCAGCAACTCAGCAGTCTTGACAAGGCTGCTATCAAGTGCAAGGAGGGAGGAGGAGGGAAGGGAGGGAAAAGCAAAGCCCCCGTAACTCAGGCCCAGTCCTGGGTGGAGGGGAGGGGGAGGGAGAGCGTGCCGGAGACGCAGGCAGAGTTAAAAGGGAATAAAATGGTTGCTATCTCCCGCGGCCAGCTCTCGGGCGGCGCGCAGCCCGCCGCAGGGGAGAGCAGCTGCTGGCGGGGCTGAGCACCGGGGGGGACCCGTGCCGGAGATGATGAGCTGGTCGTCCCTGCTGCAGAGCCTCAGTAAGTGCTGGGCTGCGGGGTGGGCGCCCTGGGGGCGCCCCGCTGGGTGCGAGGGGAAAGGGGACGGGGTCAGCGCAGTGTCGGTGGGTGGCAGGGCGATGGGTGCCCCCCGTGCCGCCCCGTCCCGTCCCCGGCGTCCCCCCTGCGTTGGGGTCAGCGCCTGGCCGTGCCGGGTTTAACCTCTGCCCTTCCCCTCCTGACCTTCAGCCCTGCTGGAAAGGGTTTAAATGCGGAGTTATTTGATAGTTAATCCTCGCCCAGGGCTTGGTGCATTGCCCTGCGTCCCGACCCTCAGCCCTAGCTGTGCTGAGAGAGGGGGGTGAATTTTGGCACCGGCGCTCTCCCCCCCTCCAGCCCCCTGCTTCGTTCCCTGCTTGGAGATGCTGCCCTGTCCCCCGGTGGCACCGCGGGCGCTGGTGTGGTTCAGCGGTGCTGGCAGCACGCTGGAGGTCAGGCAGCCATGACGATTAAAGTCCGGGGGGTGAAAAGAGCTTAAACAAATCCCCGATCCGTCAGATGCCAGATTAGGCTGTTCAAAATGCGCTGTGAGCTGCCGTGGTGCCGGGAGGGGGTTGCGGGGGGGGGGGCACCC
>PPHD01014883.1:0-16425 GCA_002909625.1 Bambusicola thoracicus | reverse complement strand
GATTTGCATTTATGTTCTTTCCAGGATGAGTTTTTCCACGTGTCAGCCTCGACCATCACAAAGCACTGCAAATCACACTGAGGTTTGTTCAGAGCGCACCCTGCAGAAGTCACACGTGTGAAAAGCAAAGTAATCTGCAAAGAGCTATTACTGCTAATCCAGCCTTTTGTATGACGAATAATAACATACCTAGACACATCTGTTGCTACACAAATAAACTGCTTCTAAAGGAAGTTGAGATGAAGTGAAATGACTTTTTAACTTTCCAACTTCATCTGCAATCATAGTAAACAATCCTTTTCAGTAACTGAGATTCCTTTCTTCGTAAGCACCAACCAGGCCATGAGGGAAGGTGGAAAACGAATCCCTACACTCACATGCAAAGCATCTGTGGTTGTTTTTCCTCACATTGCGCTGAGGAAATGGCACCCAAACACCCTTTTTTGGCCTGACAGTGCAGATGAAATGCAATGAGAATCGGAGCGGGTGCACTTTCAGAGCAACACAGGTGCAGCTTCAGGGATGCACAGCAGCAGCAATGTGCATTCCCAGCCCCCAAAACCGGGGGGAGCACCATCACTTCCCAGCACACCGCCCATCTAATCTTGCTGCTGACGACCACAACCAGTTGGGTTTTTCCCCATTCTGGGGCTTTTTGTGGCTCAGCCCGCGGGTGCCGTGCCCAGACACAGAGCTGCACCTCGTGCTGCAGGGAGTGGGGAGGAGAAAAAGAGGGGGAAAAAAATTAAAACATATTAAAGGTGTTAATAAGCGACTTATTTAAACGGAGTATCACATATTGAACATTAATCACCTCGCAGTAAAAGTGTAATTAAGGAGTCACTCTGCCTTCTGGGGAAGGCTCGCTTGGAAGCCGAGTGAAAACGGTCTCTTTATTAACACAAATTATTTTATTTGGCCAAAGGTAATAATTCTAAGTGAGGTCAACGGGACTTGTGCACATGCGAGCAGCGCCGGGGCCAGCCACCGTTTCCATGGTGACCGAGCCAAGTTCACCCCCAGCACAGCCATGGCTGGGCTGAGCGCATCGCCCATCGGGCACCCGGACCTCCCTGCAGCCACAACGCTCCTCCCGGGGATGCGCTGTGTGAGCATCACGGCACGTGGCATTGCTTTCCTGGCACACTGACACCACAAGGACGCACGGCTCCCACTCTGAGCAGCACAGGGACACAGGCAGCCCGTGCCATAAAACTCAGCTCCAACAACAGCTCCCAGGAGCATCGGAGCTGCTGTGGGCTCCCAAGCACCCTCCTGCGCCGGGAGAAGCCATGCGTTGCGCTTTCTGTGCAGATGATTGTCTGAAAGCAGCGATGATTTATCAGTCTCTCACGTCATGTCACTCCTTTATGTACAGCATTATACACAGAGTGCCGCATTAACATTTTACTATTATTCTTACCTTTCAAAGGAGAAAGATAAGCGTGTAAATCTCGGCGGTGTCAGCGGGGCTGGGATGTGCCATGTGGCTCAGCGGGCACACCCAGGGACACCTCCGTCCCCAGAGCCAGCTGGAACCAGGGAAAAGCCTCACGGGACACTTCTATGAAGGTGTATTCCATCCCCACAAACCCTGCGGCACTGCCCAGAGGATGCCAAAACAACATGGAAGACGCACTGATGGATGCGACCGAGGCATCCTCAACACCAACCTCAAAACAAGATGGGGTGGGGACCCCAACCACACCACCCCGTTGCTCAGAACCCATTCATGCCCCGACACAACGTGTCCCACACGAGCCCATATGCTCCCCAGCCATAAACCAGCTCCTGCCACCAAACCGCCGCGCGAGGTACCCGGTCCCACACAACTTATTATCACCTAGTCAAGATTAATCAAGCAGGGAAAGCTAAAGTAGCTCCCTAATTAGTTGCTGATGATAACTATATTTGTCATCCTCTCCCAATTAGTCTACTGTACATTTTGGAGTTTAATTGCACCTTGTTCTTCATTTAAATGTCATCATGTGCATATATTCTCCTCATTCTTTAGTAGATTTGAGAAAAATTTGACATTAAATATAGATTATCTTTAGATTTCCATAATTAACACAACCAAACTGTCTTCAGCTCATGCATTCCACCTCATACGATACATCTGGATGCTTCCTTGGAATTCAGTGTTCCTGGGGCTCCTGCTGGAGGTGGACATCACCCTCACACCAATGACACCGGAGCCACAGATGGGTGGTGATGACATGGCCTTGGGGTCTCCTCCCTGACCACACCAGGGTGACCCAGAGCTGAGAGGTGACACAAAGCCAAGCAGTAACAAAAAGCAGAAGGGTGACACATGCCACTACCTGGCCACATGCTGTCCTGCCCCGTCCCCCACCCCAGCCCATCCAGCATCACACAGAGGAGAACCCAGAGCAGTGAGAAGGAAGGGAAAAAAAACATCAGGAAAGCTGCACAGTCCTACCTGTCCCTTAAGATGAGGTGCATCACAACAACCGTCCCTACTGCTTGGCCATAGCAAAATCCCTGTGTCCATCCATGTACTCCCTACTGCTCCAGGGCTCGCTGTGCACGCTGCGGGCTGCAGCCTCCCGGTGCCACGGGAGAAGGCTGCTGCTGACTGAGCAGCTGGGGTAGGAGAAAGGAAGGGAGAAATGGGGAAAAAAAAATAAAAAAAGGAATCAAGGAGTAGTCAAAAAGTGTATTAGAAGCAAATTTGGAGAGAAATCAATGGCTTGTAATTAGATTTGATTTTTCTTCACGTTTTGTTTGGCTGGGGGTTATGTATAGACTCTGTGTGAGCTGAGAGGAGAGATTAAAGCGCAGAGAACAGGTGCCGGATCATGAGCTGGTGGCCACCAAAGCATGACAGCTCCATCACCACTGTCGGGTGGCACAGCAAATAAACATATAAATAAATAACGGGGACGGAGACACAGCAGACCGGCATTTGCTCACACCACCATGCAGCAACACCCAGCCCCGCTCACACTGCTGGCATTTGGATTTCCCACATCCCCACGGCAGGGGATGCTCCTGTACCCCTCGATGTTTCCATCCTGCTGTGGATGTTGGGGCAAATCTGGTACAGGCACGTGCTCCTGGCAAAAGAGAGGAACCCACTCGTGCCAAGTCAGCCTAATGATATCAGTAGCTGCCCTTAGGAACTCAGTGCTGTGTATTTGAGGTCATCTTTCTCCTTTACTAAATGGGAGAGCTTTGCACACATGCATATATACACATACACAGGCACACATGCACTATATGTGCATATAAATACATACAGGGATAACCCATGGGGTGTCCCCATGCTGGTGATGGCGCTGCCATCAGAGCTCCGCTCCTCACTCTTATGGGCCATTCCTTTTTTCAGAATGTTTCCCTTTAACCTTGAAACTTAACCTAAAAGTCGGGCTGCTGTCCACATGACTTCCCAAAATAAATGGCATCCCTAATTAGCAGCACCCTCCGCCGCTCCACGCTCCAGGCCACGCTGCATCAGTGGACACCTCCGCCTGATGAGCAGTTATCGAACATGTGAGCAGCAATCAACACTAATTAAACACTCGACTGTTGAGAGGAGACAATGTTTATCCAAAAAAAAGGGAAAAAAAAAAATCAAGAGGAGGGGAGCACGTCTTCTGTTTTCTATAATTAGTGAGCAATATTCCCCAGGCGGTTGCAGCAATCGAACGCGGATTCGCTCGCAGCTGCTGGGTGCACACGCACAAAGGATGCTGGGGGCACACGGTCAGGGCAGGGGGAGCACCCATGGGTGGAGGCTCAGCAATGCTCCCCAGAATGGGGTCCTGCCCTTCTCATCCCCCTGGGATGCCCGAGACTAGAGCAGAAATGTCCCCAGAGGGGGAAAAGGAGGGGGTCAGCTCTCCCCGAATGCTGAAGCCAGGAAGGGCTCCAGCTACAGAAACAGCACTTTCATGGTTTGTACATGAATAAAGGAAAGGAACAAAAAACAACCTCCAGCATGTGCTATGCTCTGATATTTCACAGAATCACTGATGTTATACAAGACCATTAAGATCACCTTAGTTAACCCATCACCACCATGCCCTCATAGAACCACAGAATAATTTAGGTTGGAAAAGACCTCCAAGACCTCCAAGCCCAACTCACCCCATCAACCACACCCCCTCAGTGCCACATCTCCACAGTTCTGGAACACCTCCATGATGACTCCACCACTTCCCTGTTCCAATGCCTCACCACTCTTTCAGAAGAATTTTTTCCTAAACATGTGGGAGCAAGCTGGAGTTGGAGTCAGGAGAATCTCTGATTATCATGCAGATGCTAAATAATGGCAGGAAAAGCATGTGCCAGGGCTGGGGAGAAGCAGTACCTTCCGACTCCAGGCTGGCGACGACTGTGGCACAGCTTTGCACAAGTGGCTGCACTGTGCCCTTACACTCTGCTGTGATCTATCCCAGACACCTCCGATATTTCTGGTAGTAAACACTCGTTTCTTAGAGCAGCAGCAGATGGTCAAGAGCATTTCCTGAAATTGAATATTATAATGAATTTAGGATCGAAAAAAAATTTACATAATAATCTGTTTTAGATTCTGATAGTGAAGAAACCTACACAGAAACTGCTTCTTTTCAGCTATTTGAATTAAAGTATAAATCTTCAAGTACTTTAATCATAAACAAACTCCTCACTCTCGCACATCCATGGAAGAAATTGAAAAATTAACCACCCGGTGAAGCTCAAGGCCACACATGGGCTCTTAATGGGATGGGACAGGTCTGTGCCCTGAGCACCAGCCCTGCCCAAGTCCTGCTGATGGGCATCCCTACAAGCAGGGCAGTACCCCAAAGGGCAGCAAAATCGGCTGTGATGTGCAGATCCTTTAAAAACCATCACATCTCCTTAACAGTAACAAAAGGCAGCAATGTCCCTGTCTGGCCACGGGAACAGGGAGTGCTTCGCATCGCAGCCCAGCACTGCCGAGGGCTTTCCCTCTTGGAAAAGCAAATATTTAGACTAGATAAAAAACCCCGAGAGCATTTCCCCCAGGTAATACTAGTAACTAAAATAATCACATTCACTTTGCTGGTTTAATTTTATATTTCCATTTCTACCTTATCTTTTCCCTGCAAGCATCATTAAACCACACCATAACAAAAATACATGAAGTGTTATTCTTTCAAGAGAAGCCATAAACCACCTCAAAGCTTTTCAAGTTTATTCTTATCTCGTACATCTTCCTCTGGTTCTTTTTTTTTTTTCCTTCATGCATTTCAGCAAGGTAGTTTTCCCTAACGTTAAAAAGAGTTGCATTGAAAATGAGATGCTGCCTCTGAAAAACTCCTCTGGAGGATTAAATAAGTAAAATATAGCCAGAAAATAAACTGGAACCTCATTAAAATAATTTTGCAAGAAGAAATCCTACCTCACAATAGGTTTTCAATATCGCTTAGAAAATTCTTAGGACTCATATATATATATATATATATACACGTTCTTAATTCAGGACCTTCCATTAAAAAAGGCATTACAGAGGAAACTGAAAGGCCATTTAGCACCCTTGTTTATAGAAGAATGCACATTAGGTACAGATGTAATCTCCAGCAAAAGCCTTGAGATACGGCTTGAACGAGCTGTGCCGCACTGCAAGGTGCTAATGAGGGCACAGGCAGAACCAGGGCCCCTTTCTTTTGCTGCAGAACACAAAGCTGTGTCCCTTCAGCCATGCCCAAGGCCAGGCCAGACGG
This sequence comes from Bambusicola thoracicus, assembly GCA_002909625.1. NCBI lineage: Eukaryota > Metazoa > Chordata > Aves > Galliformes > Phasianidae > Bambusicola > Bambusicola thoracicus. Next base: position 10,714 of record PPHD01014883.1, on the reverse strand, counting down.
CTCTGGACCTGTGTGCCACCAACACACAGCAGCACTAAGGAACACTTAAGGAGAGCTGCTGGGACCCAATGCAGCGGCCTCACAGTGGGACCCGCGCAGCATGGAGCGTGGCATCGCCAGGATCTGCAGCAGCCACATTTTGGATCTCTAGAGAAAACAGCTGAGCTAAGACTTGTGGAGTGCAGGAGAAACACTGCTGATGTTGCAGCTTCTAAAACAGGGCAGAAAAAAAAAGAAAAAAAAATTGGCAGGTTTAACTTTCCATCGAGCTATAGCACGTTGTTACATTTCTGAAGTAGATAAAACTATTGATCATAAGCAAGTCATTACCTCCGCGTGCAGCCAAAGCTGTGCAGCGGGCAAACAAGGGGCTGTCCCTGAACCCAGCCTGCACTGTGCACAGCCAGGGCAGAACCTGCCCATGCACAGGGGTGGGAGGGCTCTGGACTGGAACTGCATTCAAATGACAAAAATCACAAAGAAACAAACATGTCTGAACACCCTCCTTAGCAAGATGCTGAAATGCTTTGCTTCAATCAGGGACGCTTCTTGAGAATGGGATTCCCTTTGGGCTACCACCAAAACCTCCACCATTTTGAGCTGAACCTCAAGATAACATTAGTAACCACGAGGCCAAAGCCCAACCAAGGTAAAAGCCTTTCCCTCAAAGCAAAACAAACCCCCCACCTCCCAGCCCAATCCCCCAGCTCCTTTCCACCCCCAGATGTCAGGGAACACAGGTGCACAGCCCCAGACACATGCAGTTACATGCAGCAGCCCTGCAAAATGCAGCCGTAGTCAACCAGGCCCGATGTTACACAACATTTGGGTCACAAATTTTATAGAGAATAAATATCACACTTCAATTTCATGGTGACTTAGGAGGGTTGACTGGCAAATACCATGGCTTTTACATGGTTCTACCAATTACCGAGCAATTACACGTAACCTAGATCTGGAGGACATACAGTGGGATATAATACATTCCTCTCTGCGTTAGAAAAAAAGAGGCAGTTAATAGAAAACACTTCTTAAAAACAAAATAAAACCCTCCTATTAGAATCCACAATATTCCTGGGTGATGTTATTAAAACTCCACGTCAACATCAAACCCAAAGGAAGCACTGCCATCCATTAACACATCAGTCGTGGGACGATCAATAAAAATGTACTTTAAACTGTGCCATATGTCGCTCCCAAGAAAGTTTTATTATCCAGATTCACCACTTTGTACCTCAGCCCCCATGCAATTAAATCCCACTTAGTGGCACCGACCTTCTGAGTTGAACTTGTCATTCCTACAGCTGGTTTGGAGTTGAACACCACTCTTAAATAATGAAAACAAAACGTCTGCATTGCTGGGGAGCACGGGGAGCCAGGAAACCCCACCAAAACAGGGAGAGGGGGAAAAAAAACCAAAAGGAACGCAGGCACATTTTAACATGTTGTAGCATATTTGTAAACATCGTTAATCATGGATTAGCAGATGGTAATGCTAATTGCACCTGTGGAAGTAACAAGACCTCAAGGTTGATTACATTTACAAACTCCGCTCCTCGCTGGAGGATTCCCTGCTGTGCCCGGAGGATCCACGTGCTGCAGGACGACCCTCCGTGCCTCCAATGAACCACTCAGACCAACAGGACTGCGCGCCCATTGGGAACCTCGGGCTCCTTCAGTTGATGTGGGGGGATGAAGAGATTTGTGCTCCCCTGGTAGAAAGGCGGAGGTGGGGAGCACAGCTCCTGAGCTGCAAGGACAAATATTTTGCCACCGTGCTTAGAGACATTTTGATTACTGAGAAATCATTTTGGAAGGGCAATTACTAAATTTTAAAATCAATTTGGTAAACATGCTTCCAAGAGGAATCCATGACAAGCAGCAGGGAGGGAAGAATTGACTTTCAAATTACACAAACACACGCTTTATTCATATCTAAATATCAAAGAGACTCTATGTACAAACAGAAGTAATCAGGAAGCATGTTTTGATCTTGCTGATGTACACAAAAAATGACAATTAATGTCCTCCTTTATGATATAAAGTCGTGAGTTTTTTACAGTTACATTACAGGGAGGATTATAGTTGAGCTTAAGGCTAAAAATAATGAAAGACTATAAAAACTACATTCTAACATTTAAAAATATCCAGGAAATTAACTGCAGAAGCAGGCAATGATCCAATTAATGGATTGCATTTATTAAATCGGGGGCAAACCGCACAGCACTCAAGAGCTCCAGCTCCAAAGGTGCTGCTCTGCTTGGCACTGTGACCATACCCAGCACTCCCCCTGGATGTGCCAACAGAGCTGGCAGGCAAACTCTCATTAACACTAACCATAAAGCACCGCTGCCTCTTCAACTCAAAGCCTGCAAGCCCTGTCTGATGCTGCAGCACCCAACTTAGGCCTAAAGAGGTATTTAACAGCAGTGTCCCCACAGGCATCAGGGTCTCAAAGCTTTCTGGGAGCTTTGCAGAAGAGGTTCCTGCTCCATTGCTACTCACCTGCCTGTCTGTCAAAGATGAGCCTCCATGGCTGAGCATGGCTGGAGAGCATGTGGCTTTCCCAAACACAAGCAAAGTTAATGAAGGGTCTCCTCATGTTTAAGTACTGCATAAAGAAATAGATTATATATTTTTTTAATGGAGAAACTGCAGTTTTTATGGAATTAAAAATCTCCCTCTATATAAATATTATATACATAAATATAAATATTTACACACACACTCAACGATAAAAAGCAATGTCTTTATCCTCATCCCTACTGCTGGAGAGGAAGGACTCTGCTAGCCCGAAGTGTTCCACCTGGCTTGCAAGAAATAAGCAAACCTAGAGCACGGGCTCCCTCTGCTGGGGCAGACCCGGCTGCACAGTCAGCATCGCGGTGACAGTGTGCCAGCAGCCCCCCCAGCCCTTTCCCTTTTTGTTTCAGAAATTAAAAACCAGGCACATTCAGCCCCAAAAACGTAAGTGCTCCACACCTGCCCAAGAACCACTATCCCTGTAGTCCACCAGACCTCAGCTGCTACTCAGCCAGCACCTTTAGACTCAGGCACCACAGCTCCGCTCACATTGCAGCAGGCATTTGGGGGGGATTTGGTTTTGCCTTTTTGCAGAGGAGACAGCTCAGGATACACTCCATCACAGCAGGCACCCTCAGCTGCGGCCGCAGACCCAGAATGGAGTACTCAACACCACTGAAAAGTCAGATCTCTCAATGCAGAGCAGTACAGGATCCCACCTAGATGCCAGCAGGGCACGGCTTACCCTTACCCATCCACGTGGGACTCCTCCAGACACAGCCCCAGCTCCTCTGTCCCTCCCCTCATCCCATCCCATCACAGCCACTGCCGTCAGCAAGGCCACCAGCCTCTTGCAGGGACACATCTGAAAAACCTCCACATCCACAGACCAGTGTACAGACTTCATTTAGCTCAAAGGAAAGTCCTAATTAGTCACTCTGAGTGATTTACTTGTTCACTTGGAAGGGGGAGAGGAGGGAGACTAAGCTGAATTGTTTGAAATTATCCCTAAAGGGCACTGTAAATTAAGTGTTAATGAGGAATCCTATGCAAAGGGCCACAGTAGCTAAATAAAATAATTAAGGTGTTAAGCGATAACATTCATTTGGTTCTCAATAATTCAGCCAGGCTGGTTTTCAACCAGGATATTTGCAAATGAAGCCACTCTCACCAGTGCCCCTGAACCCACACACCATCAGTGGGGACAGCAATGCTGGGCAGCTCAGCATCCAGCTGGATTAGACCCATCATGAGAGGAAAACTTCCTTGGATGAAGAGAACAAGCTCCTGGCTCCCCTTCCCACCTGAAGGAAGTGCCTCGTTCCACTAATCACACTCTGGATTTATATATGACACAAAAAGGATTGAGTCGAATATACAACAAATCTTTACAGAGGCTTTATTTTAATGGGCTGCATTTTCCCCTGCTACAGCTGTTTCTAACAGGTTATGTCCATCCTTTGGCACAGCTGCAGACTTGTGTTACAATCAAATACAACACTATGTGTTTTCTGACATTCAAGCAGCAATGTGTAGCAGAGAGACTGCCTCATTGTGAATAAATCGCTACTAAACAGTCGCAAATCAGACCAGCTTCTTGCCAGTACCCCAGGCACAGGGTATGGCTGCTCTCCCAGTCAGCACCAACCATGAACCACCACTCATCTACAGCCCCAAATCCACAGCCTGAGCAATGTAACAAGTCTCCCATGCAACAAACACAAGGCTTGCAGCCACCACTGGCTAATTTACTGCTAAAACTGAAGGATTTGGCCGTCTACTTTTAAAGCTCAGCTTTGTCTTCCTTCCTTACAATCTCTCCTCTGAGGTGCTGGTGGAACGTGTTACCTACTGCACGCAGGCATGACTTCAGTGCTGGGCCAGGGCTCTGCTGGTATGGTGCACGAGCCAGAACACACCCTGGGTCAGTGGGGCTCACCCTGAAACTTGCTGAGATGGTGCCGAGCCTGGAAGGAGCACTTCCATATCCATACTGAATACAGCCATGGAACATTGAGCAGCTTCTTGCCATCAAAGATCTGGGCTGGGCAGCTTCCACCGTGTGCCAGGATAAAAATCAATCACTGCTCCTCAGCTTTTGGCTGCAGATGGAGTGCAGGAGGATGCCTGTAGGAAAGTAAACAAAGACAACGAGCTTTTATTTTAACTCTATACAAAAATCTTTCAGAGGGTCCGGATGCTTGGTTGATTTTTAAATGCAGAAATTGAGTCCAATGCCATTGTACAGGACGTGTTTTTTTACCAGTGGCTACGGAGACGTTCAGCGACTCGATGCCCGGGTGCAGTGCCCTGCCAGAGGGGATGACCAGCATCTGGTGGCACAGGAGCTGCGTCTCCAAGGAAAGGCCATCTCCTTCACTACCTGCAAAACAAAGACACTGCTCAGGTCAGCTCAGAGCCACGCTCCTCCTTCCCATTCATCAGTATAGGTTGTCTGTTAAGTAACTTCCCAACTCTCATTGAGTAACAGCAACCACAGACAGATGGGCACCTGTCCTACCTTCCTTTCCCAGCCCCTTCCGCCTTCCCTGGATCTGCTCCCAACACCAGCAGGGTTTTTGAGGAATACCTGTGCATTACACCTGCACTCCAGCATTAAGCACAGAGCCTTGCAGCACAAGTATGAGCATCCCAGGTGCAAGCTGCCCACAGACATGGGCTGCTGCCAGGGGACAAAGCAGACAAGGCCACCGGCCTCTTCTGCCACAGCAAATCTGAGTGCCTATCGATAGTGACAGGTTCAGCCCTTTCAGCAGAGAGTACCACCAGCTGGGTGCAACTTGTGAATGCAGACAGTTTAACCAGAGGCTTCAATTGATTAGTTGTTAAACTATCCAACAGCCCTGATATGTTTGGGCTGATACACTGGTGAAACAGAGTTGAAATCTATCCCAGGTCATTAGTAGTTGTTTGACTCACACTGTCACAAAGGGAAATGGAAAGGGAGAGGCTTTAAACAATCCTATGTGCAGACAAGTGAAAATGCAGAAGACCGCAGACCTCCCAGCCCGCTCAGCTCCCCAAAGACTTCTTCCACATTCATTATTTAGAGCTACACAGACAGCTACATGGCTGCAGGAATACCTGACTCATTTCAAGACGTGCTTGCCCCCTAACAAACCGGGCTCAGAAGCCAAATGTTCCCCTTCAACTGCTGTGCTCTGGTCCAGACTCATCCCACAGCAGCACCACCGGGGCACACACTGTCTGGTAGGGGCTACTGTACCTCTGCTTCATGGGATTCTCCAACTTGGACTGCACCTATCACCAGAGGTGCCACAGTTCCTGGAGCGCTCCTCTTCTCTCCCTGATAAAGGTCTTATAATTCCTAATAAAGGCAGCAATTTGGCTTCCAGCTTTCACAAAGCTTTTTATGGCCCAGGCTGCTTAAAATAATTAGGACCCATAAATTCAGGGCAAAAAGACTTGCACAGAGTGTGACACGTGGGAGAGCGTACTGACTAAATCAGATAAAATCCTAGTCTGTACTGGTGAATAAAAAGCACATCCTTGACTTCAGTATCAGTTTTGTCTCCCATTGACAGTGCACCTGACATAGCTCCTCTTAATTGTTTGGTAATGCATCTAAGTGCTCCCAACCCACTCCTGTTCACGCAAGGCTTCCAGTCTTAAGGCCAGTCAGAGTGCCTGTCACCTTTGGCAATGAGTCCAAAGCAAACAACATCAACTTGGACTGTCCAAATCATTCTCTGCTAAGCCAGCAAGGATACCAAAGGGGTGAATTCAAGTCTGCAAATGCTTAACTTACAAGACAATCTGTGCAATGCCAGGAAGCTCACTACCATGCTAATATATCTTCACTGCTGTTTGTGGCTAGAGGTATGCTACATATTCAGATCTAGGATGTTTCTTCAAACAACTCCAGCATCAGACAACCGTAATGTTCAATTTTCTTTTCAGCAAAGAGTTAGTGCTCAGCAGAGAGCTGAGATCATTACTGCTGCAAGGTCTGGGAGCTCTCCTTATGTATCTACCTATCAGTCTCCAGTCTCCCTTGACAAAGGGATACTTGGACTTTTTCCTGGTGAAATCTCTCATAATTCAAGGTAATAACACAATCGCCACTTTCACCTCCTTCCTTTCTCTTGGTGTTGTCAACGATTCTGGGATGCATTTCTTTGTGGTCTATCAGCATTGCTGCCAGGTGCCCTATTCCCTTTATAATATAGGTTCACACATCTTGTAGAGATGCCAGATTTGCTGCACTGTCTTGTCAGTATTTCTAGGAGTTCAATAAACATTTTAATTAAAGGAATGTCTTCTGAGCCAAGAAAACCACAGCACAGAGCAGGATTACAGCCTGCTTGATGGCTCATCACCAGCCTGACACCACTTTCAAGAGTAAAAGCTCAAACCAGCTCTTATGCCAGGTGACAGACACAAAGTAGGGGCCAAGGAGATGCCACACACAGATGCCTAAAGCAGCCTTCTTCCTCTAGCTGCCACAAGGACATTACTCCCCTTCTTTTCACCTTCTGTCAGCCTACACAGCTCCAAACTCTGTCTACAAAGGACAGCACCCTTTGCAAATCTCCTCCACACAAGGGAGGAGAAGGAGAGGGCCCTGGAGTAATCACAGCTTAGCTGCTCAGGACTGGGAAAGTGGCACCCATTGCTCACACAGCACGCTGTGAGAAACTTCCTGGCCTTCCCCCTTCTTCTGAGATCATACTCCATTTGCAGGCAGATCATTTTAGTACTTCTTGCTCAGCTTCTCTTTTCCAGACCAAAGTGTAATGGAACATAACAGATCTGCAACTAGCTTAGGAGATGGAATGCCACCCTGATCATTCCCTCGCATATGCACTTGCCACGAGACCAAGGCTTTGTAAATTGAAATACCTATTACTAAAATAATGGGTTTATTCCACTGAAATTCCAAGCAGCTGATGACAGGAACATTTTCCACAGTTTCAGACTGGCTCACTGTTCCCACAACTTCCCAGCCTGCTGCAGCTTTAGCCTGAGAACAGAAGAAAAAAATGTTAAGAACAATACTAACTTTCCAAGCTTAGAAAGAAAATAAGACATGTACGTAACCATATTTCTTTCCTAGATTTTAGGTTAAGCTAACTGGCTTTCTGACATCCCTTGAATCTTTACCACCAAAGCCCTACCAGAACCAGGACACAAACCCTGAAAGAGAACAACGAAAACCAAAGGTAATTTTCCTTCTGGTGTTTCTTGCAGTTCAGCAAGCAAACAAAAAGCAGCTGAAATTACTTTAGTGGGGTTTTTTTTGCCAATGTAACAGTCCGAGGGAGGTTTTGTTTTTGGTGGTTTTTTTTGCCAGAAAAGCATAAAGAAGGAATTGTTGTGTTAAACAAACCAGCTTAAGGTTAATGAACAGAGCAACACAGTGGCAGTTTTGAAGTGTAAGCTCAACCACCAGAAGCCCCCAGAAACGTTTTCAAATACAGATGTACATTTTCAAACTCAGATGCCAAAAATCAGTTCATAAAAAAGCAGGGCACTCAACGCTCAGCACCTCACATAACCACAGAAACAGCCTTCCTTCCCCTGCCCTAATATAAAGTACCTCAATTATTTGTCTTCGAAACCTATTTTAACAATAAAAAAACTGCTGCTTCTTGCCAGCTTCATTTCCTGTGAAACTGACACTTTTTACATTAAGTTATATCAAATTCACACCAGACAATGCCTATGGTTAGGCCAGAGAATCCAAGTCCAATAAAATGAATGGCTACAATGGCTCAAAACGTTAATAATTCAAACTTTACAGTAACCAAGTGATTCTTCCAGCTGTTTCAATGTACTTTACATGCCTTTCATTTCTTCATCATTCAGAGCTCCAGCTGACACAGATCTACTGTACAGCAGAACACCAGATCTCTGGCAAAGAAGAGTGGGAAGGAGTTCATGCCTCTGTTCACAGTCACAGAACAATCTGATGAGCTCCTCCTCAAAGAGACAGAGCTACCCCTGGAGCACAGACTGGGTGCAGCTCACACACAGCCCTGGTTTCTCACTACTCCCTTGCAATAAAAGCTGCCCAATGCTGCCATCATGTGCCCGGCTCGAGGACAATGCCTCCATGCACATCAGGCAAGACCCACAGCAGGCAATTGCACCAACCCTGGTCCCCACAGGTGGGTAGGGGGACAGACCCCATCCCACTGGGTGGATCCATCCTATCATGCCAGCACCTTTTTCCAGTAAGGCCCTGCAACAGAGCTGCTACTCCACCAGACTGGGGGTGCACATCTGTAAGAGAGATCCTATGGCACACACCACAAGCAGCAAACAGGAATGCAGAGCAAGAGCTCAGAACAATGCAAATAACCAAGTCCTCTGTTTGTACCTTCTCTGCCCAATATATGCATTATTTAAGTTTCCAATACATTGTAAAATAACGAAAAGAAATGTACCATTCTACCTTCAAAAAGCTCCGGAGATCATCTGTGCTGTAGACATCAAAGACTTCCATAGCTCCAGAACTTGCTTTGCTCACTGTTGGAGTCAAGGGGCAGCTGCAAGAGAATAAGAAAGGAAAAGTTTCATATAAAAACAGAAGAGAAAGAACTAGGAGAATTTCTGCTTCAGTGTTTTCTTGTCATGCATCTACAACCCAATTTCATCTAGTCTGCAAAAAAAATCTTGTTCTCTCCATGGATGCATCTTCCTATGGGGAACAGGAAGGCTCAAAAACAAACCCAGGAGACAGGCTGCAGCACTTTGTGTGCAATCACACAATTAAAACATGGAATGGGTTTTGAAAAAGAGCACCCCAAAGAGGTTCCCTGACAGCCTGGAATGCTGCATCCCACAGCCTCGACTGCCCAGCTCTGCCCAACCCCACATCTCGAGGTCAGTCTCAGAAAGCCCTCTAAAGCTGCTGCTGAGGAGCGTGGGTTAGAGACCACTTTGGGAAAGAAAACAGAAATCCTAAGCACCGCAGGAGTGAAGAGCCAACCCCATACCTGTTCCTCTGGCTCGTCACCACTCTGTCCACCCCCAAGAAGTATGCAGAGCGCAGCAGTGCCCCCAGGTTCATGGGGTCCTGGATCTGCTCCAGCGCCAGCCACAGCAGCTGTCGGTTCGGGTTCTCTCCATCCCCCAAACCGGGCTCTTCGGCCTCCTCCAGCCTCTTGAAGCGGAGCGGGGTGGCCTCCAAGCACACTCCCTGGTGGACGCGACCCCCGCACAGCGCATCCAGCTCCCTCCTCCCGACGTGGAGCACGGGAACCCCGCGGGCCGCGGCCTGCAGCACGAACTCGCCGGTGACGAGCCGCTGAGGGCCGCCGCTCCGCTTGAGGAACAGCCTGAACAGATCCCTCCTGGCCTGGGACAGGGCCATGGAGCACGGCGCTACGCCGAACAGGATCTCGCTGCCCCTCGTCCTCTCGATGGGCAGAGCCCTACCCTCCGGCCTCCTCCTGCCCTTCGAGGCCTCGCGTCCCGCCGAGCCCCAACCCTCCCGCACCGCGTGGAGACCCCCACGGAAGGTGCGGGCGCCGTCCCCGCCTCGCGCCGCAGCCGTGCACAACCGCGAGGGCTGTTGGTCCCGCGTGGGGCCCTCCCCAAAGCAACGGCTGCGGGCGGCGGACGGCAGTCCCACGGCCCCGCGAGCAAGAGACCTAAGCGCCCGCTCCATAGCTACCCAGACGGGGAAGAGTCCCCCGGTACCGCTCGGGGAAAGGGGGAGGAAGAGGGGACAGACAAACACTCGGTCCGGCCCGGCCACACACGTGAGCACGGCGCGAAACAACTCTGGAGGCGCGCGGAGCGCCTGAGGAAGAGCCGCAGTCACGCGCGACCCCGCCCTCTCCTACCGGCGCGCGCACGGCGCCGCTTCCGGTCGGCCAGAGGGGCACCCTGCGCAACAGCGCCCCCTGGCGGTCGGCGGAGCGCAGCTCCGTTCCCCATTAAAACCTCAAATAGGAAAGTGCCTCCCGAGATCTGGAAATACGCGTTTTGAGGGCAAAACCCTCCTCTATATCCTATCCAGACACAGTAATCACAACGCGCTTCCCCTGGCATTGCGAGAAGGGGCTCCAGAGTGCAAGGGATGAGCCCCACGTTGTCTCACGGCCACCCAAAACTTCAAAGCAAAACGCTGCTCCAGTGGCAGAGCACTCCACATCCATCTGTCGCTTTCATGAACCAGGAGATGGCAATTGTTCCACGA
>PPHD01014882.1:0-16427 GCA_002909625.1 Bambusicola thoracicus | reverse complement strand
TAAAATATTAAAATGACTAACAGATATTCAAGAAAAGGTCAAGAACCTAAAACAATGGATATTAAATAAATTAAAGGTCTATCAGATACAGGAAAAAAAAAAAAGGAAAAAAAAAACCCAACTAGTAATCGAGTGTAGTAATTGTTCCCATTAACATCAGGTAACTGATCGAACAAAGTAACGCGATCGGGTGCAGCACACTTTGTAGAGAAGTGCTTGCAAAGTTCTCACGAGGGAGCTCTCCTTGTTCCTGGTGCACTGCTGCTTCTCTGCAAGAGATTCTCATGCCCTCCGTTTCCTTCCGCCTCTCTCTCAGTCTCAGCTCCATGCAGGACAGCGGTTGAGGATAACACACAGAATCCACCACGGATTCTTAATGCATGAGATCCGGATACGGACCAGATATAAAAGACAATGATTTCCGCCCAGGACAGGGGGAAGTGCATGTGCAACCCAAACCATGGGCCTTATGGAAACCTCCAGCAACGAACACCCGTCCCGCCGCCACACCCATTCGTTTGTTCTGACATGGTTTGATTTCAAAAAGCACGGCTATCCTCAACAAAACGGGGCAGCTTTGCACTGTGGGGGGTCACAGCAGAACACTCAGACGCAGCGCTTTGTCCCTCGAGCGCTCAGCTCCCAACCGACAGAATCCAGCAACGGGAAAGGTAGGAAACAATCTTTTGTTCCTAAGGAAATTCTAATTCAAGTCAGGCGCCTGCAGCTCGCTCAGGTAACTCCGGAACGGTTGGGTTGGTTGCTTGGTCTGAAGGCAAATATTGATCACAGTTTCATTCAAAAACAAAAAGACAAGAACAGAAAAACCAACGGCCTCGTCCTTCTCCAAGTGAGCGCTCTGTAAGAAAACAACGATGATTGCTAAAATATATCCTGTGTGGTCTTTTAAAAGTGAATTATCAAAAAACATTTTCCCAAAAATAAATTAGATAATTAAAAAAAAAGTCTTTTCCAGCATAGCTGGACATTAGGCTGTCCTCACTGAGCCATTAGTATTGCTGCTTTTCCCAAAACTGGGGTCGTTTTTTTCAAACCATATTTCAGCCAGCTGCTGCGTGGACCCATACGTGGAAGCTTTGGACCCCAAGCACATTTTATATTGTTTTGGATCAAGATTAGGGTCACAAAAAACAGGGTGATGCACGTGGACTACTCCAATTTCTTGGCTTCGGAAAGTTTTTAAGCCAGCTTGAATGACTTTGTTGAAAAGGTCGACGTCTTCGAGGCCCCAGCCTTGGATGGAGACGTCGAAGCCCCCCGCTCGAAGAAGGTCGCCTTTGTAAATGCAGGTAATACCAAAGCCATAGTTCCTCCAGAAACCTGTTTTCTGGGTGAAGGCAAAATGATTGTCACTAGGAACCTTTCCACTATACACAATCTTTGGATCGTACTGGCTAAAAATGATGGGGAAGTATACTTGTTGACCCAAAACCGTATTGGCTCGACACCTCTGGAGGAATTCTGTGGTAAACACTAAGTCAACATCGCAGAAGAAAAGTAAAGACTCGTTCTGGAACTGAGAGGATCCGACTTCCAGAGCCAGTGCCCTCGAGAACTCCCCGGACACCGGTAAAACCTGCATGTCAGCCTTGGGGTATTTGGAGCGGTATTCTCTCATCAGGTCGATTTGTTTTGCTCTGTCAGGGTTGGAGTTGGAATTGAAGAGCAGGACAACCAGCTTGACGTTCTGCTTGGGAATGAGGCACGTCTTCTCAAAATTCCCCATGAACCTTGCAAACATATCAAAACGTCCAGACAGAGGAATCAGGATGTTGATCTTCTGGTCTTTGAGTTCCTTCCTCTCTACTCTGGATCTGCTGAGCTGGAAAGGAACAAACATCTTCAGCGAGTTGGAGAGGAAAGACAAGGACCCAGAATCCTGGTTGATTTTGCTGGCCAGCTCTTTGGCGTCCATCTCTTCGTGCTCCATAAACTGGATCTTGCTGAAGGTCTGCTGCAAGTACGCGTGCCTCCTGACAGGGACGGTCATCTTCTTGCCCTTGTGTTTTTTGTAAAGCAGCAACAAGTCAAGCACGTACTCTGCTCCATACATCGGGTTTACCCTGCGATAGCCATACTGTATCTCCTTGAAATCGATGATCCTCCCCCTGGTCTTAGCGTTCGCGTTGATCATCTCCATGACCTGCATCACGATGTCATCCAGCGCTTCCCGCTGGGACGAATCCATCCCCCTGCGAGGGGGCTGCCCATCAGCACCAGAGTACAGGTACTTGCCCGTAAGGAACTCCCACTCCAGGATCTCCTCCCGGTGCCGGGGCTGGAACCGCATGAAGGAGGGGGGCATGCCCAGCTGCAGGTCCTCTTTGTGGACTTCTGTATTGCTGTATTTGCTCATCAGGACAATTTCTCGGTGCAGCTGCACGGTCCGGTGACGCAGCTCTGCTATCTTGCGGCTCAGCATGTAGCTGTGCAGTCTGTACTGGTAGGGGGGATTCTTGTTCGGGTGCAACGTTATAGCTCTGTGTATTTTGCTGTTCCTCAGGTCTCTGATGTAGCCTTTTTTGTTCTGCTCATAGTTTTCATAAAACAGCTGCTGCATCTGGAAGAGAGGAAGGACAGGTTAGCACCTGCAGCGCTGTGCTGAACGTCAGCCCCGTGGGGATGAATGCCCCCAGCTCACAGGGCCAGGAGGCTGAGTAAGCTGCTCGTGGCTTTAGGCACAGGTTGTAGCAATGCCAGCTGCTAGTCAGGGAAATTAAGAGGATTATTTGTTGTAAAACAATCTAAGAAACATCTACCGTGGATCAGGGATTACTACTGCCCATCCTATAGACAGCGGGCAAACAGCTGAGCAGTATGGGGATCCTGAGCTCATTTTTTCCCAACAGCACACACCATCACCAGGAAAAAAGCCACCGGGCATCCAGTACAGAACTCTGCTATGCTCCCCGTGGGCTATGCTATGCTTCCCGTGGGCTTTAATAATAATAAAAACAATAAAAAAGACACCATATATAGTAAGTGTGATGGCAGTTTTTCCATTACACCCAAATGCTGTTCAGGTATGAAAGCCACGCGCTACACTACGGACTACAGGCATCAAAATGGAGCATGCCGAACGCTCTGGTCAAGATGCTAAGTATGATATTGAAGCACTGCATTGCCATACAAAAATGATATAAAAGCAACGGCTCCCCTGTCATTTTAGAATGTCAGTGGAAAACAGTAAGTGCCTGAGATTGCTGGCAGCAGCTCCCGTAGGCACAGGATGTGTGCGTATGATAGAATAAAAGGATCCTTCAAATGGAAATTGCTGTTTCAAAACAACCAGATAGCGAGCTCAGATTGGATTCAGAAGTCTCGCGGAAAGCCACCACGTGAGCCAAGCAGGCAAACAGCTTTATGCTTCTGGGCAGCTCAGGCAGCAGCTGATACAATGGAAGGCAGACGCGAGACAGCATGACGGTGTGGGAAATGAGCTCAAAGGAAAACGAAGAGACGGAGCAAATTCTAACCCGTGGGGTCAAAGATGCACACCAGCCCAGACGAGGGATGTTCTGGAAGATCGTGGGTTGAGTCTGCATCAAAAATGCCACTGAGCAGCCAGAAGAGCAGGCACGCCGGCTTTGTTTATTAATAGAGACCCAACCGCATTATCAACAGCAGGATTTGCCATAGGTGATGCAGTCAATAAAGTACGTGTAAAAAGGCTGTAACAACAGCAAAGAGCTAAAGCCAACATCAAAACAAGAGGAAAAGACTCAAATCTGACGACCATTAAGCAGAGCACTCAAAGGAAAATCACGTGCCCAGAAAAGTGCCTTTCACAAACAGCACAAGTGATGCCTCCACCAGCTGCCCTCACCCAGAAGCCCTGTTTTATTAGGCCTTCAGCTGCATTTTTCCCATTACTGTGGACAGACAGTGAATCTCAGGGATCAGCTCACACCTGGCTCCAATTGTCACTGCCAAAACAAACCAGATGTGTGCATACTTCGACCTGAAGCTCAGCATCTCAGTGCGGGCAGCGAGCAGCAATCTGCTGGGGGGACACACTGCTTCCCCTACCAGTAACACCCACTGCTGCCTGCTGGTAAGGGCTCCAGCAGACCTCCCATCACACTGACGTAGGGTCAGTCCCATAAGCATGATTTATTACTAGAGCAGCCAAGCACACGTGTAAATCACTGAGTCCACTGATCCACAATGTATACAGCAAGAAAAGTATTAAATGCAGCTGGAGATTGCACTGACATTTTAGCTACAATACAACCATAGGCGCAGGCTTTCTGAAGAGTGTTGTGGCATTCGATAAATATTCTTAAAACATACAATTAGGCAACTATTATTTAAAGGGAAGTTAACAATAGGATTTAATTTCAAATGTTGTTTTCAATTTATACAATAAGAAAATCAAGACCATGCAGCCTGGACGCGTTTCTTGCCGAACTGCCATCTAGGGCATTCAGAATTAGCTGCAAGAGGAAACCATGAAAGCAGAACGACTTTTAGGTTACACAACAAAGTTTTAATGGGATACTGATGGGTAGGGAAAATGTTACAAAACTTCCCCTTGGAAGTACAGATAGGGATCCCCAGCAAACCTTCCTAATGAAAATTAACACGAGTACTTAAAGAGAAGGCTTAACATGCAGGAGTCACCTCCTAGGTTCACTTCTGGACGCCCGAGAAAACCTTCTGCCTCTTCCAAAATCTGGCTCACTTGGAAGCCTGAACAAAGATAATAGAGATCTCTGCACGATTTCACCAGTGCTTCAAACCAGAGCAATTTAGAGCAGAAACATCTGCCAATGGCCACCTTGCCCCAGCCAAAGAGACGACAGCCAGCCAACGAGAGAGACAGCAGCAGCCAGACATGCACACAGCCCTGTATGGGGCAGGGCCAGCACTCGGTGCTCTCCCCATGAAGCCTCCCCTCTGGTGTCCTGCTTGCTCCCTGGCTCTTGGCACATGGGACGTGGCCATGCCTCCATCCATGAGCAGCATGCCATGGGGGATGCAGGGCACCACAGGGGTTAACCTATCCCCTACGGGGGGCACAGCTCACAAACTGCTTTCCTACAAGCCAGGTCCAAGTGGCCAGCAGCCAACAAGGCAATCCATCCCTCTGCAGGACGTTGACCCGACACTCCCAAGCACAGCCTGCCTAGGGCCTTTCCTTTGCCAGAAGCAGCTCCAGGGGGTTCATGTTTTCTCACCCATGTCTGCAAAACCACAGGTGAACTCCTGTAAGAAATGAGCAGCTCCCCCTGCACAGATTGATGGCTCCACCAGCATGAATCCATCTGCTCAAATCATTTCAGCTCTGCTTCTTGCTGCAGTCCCTGGGCTCCATCACTATCCAGGGCAGCGTCCAACTGTTCTACCTCATTTGGGTCCCAAACACCGCCTATTACCTTAAGTATCTCTTGTGCTGAGACTGGTGGGCAGGAAAAGAGGCAGAGAAAGGAATACCTGTGATGTGTTTGTTCCTCCTACCAAACACACCCATGCAGCGACGCAAGCCCATGCATACTCATCTCACTCCAGTGTTACGTGCCAGCTTCCACATGGCCATGACAAGCCTCCTGCTAGCTGAACTCCTGCTAACTCTGCCTTCAGGGAAACAGGTTTCTCTATGAGTCTTTAAATTAAAAAAAAAAAAAGAACCTTTCACGGATATTAATTTTGCAATGATTATATTCTAAGCATGCTTTATTCTAGCAGAGCACTGAGAGCGCAGGGATACAAAGAAGAGCTACTCTTTATTGACCACTATTTACTCTAGACCTGTTGAAGCCTTAAAAACCCTAATGTTCCCCAAACCATTAGAGACTGAATGTTTAAACTGTGGTACAGCTGTTGTGGGCACTCCTGGCTCACCTCCAAAAGACCGACTGAAAGAGAGAGTGTTATGTTCTTCATTTTAAATGAAGAAGTCTTTTGCAGGCCAAAAAAAGTGTACTGGAGAAAATGGACTTAAAAAATAAGAGCAGTTTATGCAGAAACTGGCCCGCAGCCACGGATTGGCCCCCGAGGGCTTTCTCTCACAGCTCCAGATTGTACTGGCACAGCCTGAAAAACACAGCCCCACAAGTCTCATGAAAATCATGGACAAGACATGTTGTATGGCAGGCCTTGAAATGCATGAGATGGGCATTAAATACAAAGCCAAACTAATCTCAAAAATGAGAAAACTGGCTAACGTTGCTCGGTGGGGAGCGCCTCACTGGGGAGGAGATAGCAGGGAGTTCCATTTGACAGTGCGTTTGCTTCTCCTTCCACGACACTGAGTGGATGGGCTGCCTCACCCACGAGCCTCGTGCACCTACCTACCTCCTCTCAAAGCACTGCAGAATGCATGCCAAGGATCTCAGGCAGGATTCAGCAACCTTGAGGTCATTGAACTCCCAAGGCATCTGCAAACTGCAAGAGTTGCTGCTGGATTTTAATCTTCTGCTAGCAGTACCAAGTCACTGTTTAATTAAACAGCTAACCTTCTCCCCGTGCTTTTCCATTAAGTTAGCAGAAAAGCTTAAAAGTTACCCATTAATGTAGAGTGTCTCAATCCGAGTGGCCTTTACAGCATAGAATCACAGAGTGGCTTGGGTTCGAAGGGACCTTAAAGATCATCTAGTTCCAATGCCCAAGTAGTCCTAACTTGGCAACAGGAAGGAGAAAACCTGCACAAATTAATCTGTCTTCAAAACTGGCACCATGTACCTCACCTCTGATCTTGAGTGTGACAGTCTTTGGTACCCCAAACCTACAGATGGCAGCAACCCACACGCTTGGGAAATGACTGGGATCCTCCTGCCATGCTGCAGAGGAGGACCTCCCCACCCCTGGCCTTGCATAAATACTCCTAATCTGAATAAAGGTAGGGATCCTGGCCCACTTAAGTGGGAAGCAAGCCATCCTCCCTTAGGTGTCTCTGCTTTTGGATAAGGAGGACAACTGAATCAGACCTGAGCTGAGGAGGAGGAGGAAGATGAGTGACATCACAGGCAACTCTCCCAAGTCAGTGCTGCTCACCTCATGCTACATCCTCCCCTCAGTCTATCTGACACACAAAGGACACAGATGCCACCACGCACTCCATAAAGCCTGCAGCTTCCCAGAGACACAGATCATGGCTTTAAAGCACAAACCAGAATCTGACCTGAGAGCCTCGAATACCTTAGGAGAAATCGGGTAGAAATGAATGTGCCATTTTGGGATACCGAGACCCAACAGCACCAACCTGAGGAGAACCGGCTGCAACTGTGGGCCGTGCTTCCAAAAGGCTCCAACTTAACAGCAACAAAAACAAACAGAACACCACTAAACATTAACAAATGTTCCAGCTGTCAAAGAAGCAGAACATCCTAGGTGCTAATAACTAATTATCGCGGCTGTTGCTTAGAGGAAGCGCGCTCCGGATTTCTTTCCGGCATCATTTGCACATGACGAGGCCTGGCGAAAGCCGCCGTTCTGCACATGGCTCCGGCCCAGGGGGTGATTCAGCCCTCCCTGCCCCGCCGACAGGGACTGCCTCCCACTGCACCCAGAGGGGAGCCGGAACCCGTCCGTTTCAAGGCCGGGCCCGGGGATGACGCCAAATGACTTTCCCACCAAACACACTGCGTCGCGGGATTTCTCCTCCTTGTTGTCAACTCCTCACTTGCAGACTCGGCGCTACAGGCAGAGGACAAGAAAAACTTGGTTTTCATTAGGACTTTCAACAGGCCCCATGAAAGGAGCAGGCACAGGCGTGGAAGCCTGGATCTGCTCTTCCTCACGCACAATGTTAGGATTCCAAGGAGCCACACATGACCCCGGGAGGGCAGCTTCTTGGAGATGATGAGCAGAAAGCTTCTGACACCCCGGCAAACACTTCTTGGATGCTGGAAATGAAAAGAAGGGACGACAGAAGAGAAGACCTCCTCTGGACCGCCGCGTGATTTTCCACCATATGTTTTCAAGAGGCGGTAATGTAATCATTTAGAAATACTTCTGTTCGTGGCATTCAGAGATTCCCGTTCGGGAGCCACTTTCCACACGCAGTGATTTTGTAAGAACCATACCGGATGAGGAGCCCTTTTGCTCCCCAAACACTTGGCAAGGCCACCATGAGCTGCTGTCACAGGGCAGGACACAAACCTCTGCTCGGAGGGGCCTGGGCTGCAGCCAACATGTCCAAGCATCACCCAGAACAACCAGCACAGCTCCCCGGTGTGTGACACAGGCACCACGGCCCTAGGAGGTACACAGTGCCCAGGTAACGTAGGACAATGCCAGGGCAGCAGAGCCAGGCTGAAGGACAGCCTTGAAGCAGTGCAAAGCCCTAAGCCTCCCTGAGCCTTCGCAGGATTACAGTGAATGTAATTAGGCAAAGATTTGGCCTCACGATAGCTACAGCCGCAGCTCTTCCCTGGGAGTACAAGTGAGGTGGGGGTGGGTTTTAAATACCAGGATTCATTTTCAAGACGTTTGGCACTCCCAGCCCAGGCAGCACTGCTTTAGATGAGGGATCCGGCTGCCTTTCCTTATGGCAGCAGTCCACGCTCTCTGTTTCTGATCCCTTGTGAAGACTCGTGGCAGGAATAGATCTTCTGGAAAGGGGCGAGAAGGGAGCTGGGAACGCTGAGCAGAAGCACCAGGACAGAGCCAAGCGCTGAGCTGCCGTGCCAGCAGCGCTCCCAACGTGCTGGAGCATCTTCCATCACCACCTTTAGAAATCTGCCTGCAATGTCCTCTCCTGAGGACTGACTGCAATGCCACTGCTCTGCCTGCACCTCATGGAAACTGAAAAATCCCAGGGGTTCATTAGCCAGCAAGCCCTCCCACAGCCGCCACAACAGCAGTCCCTGGGGGTGCTGCTGGGAGAGCCACTGCAGGAGGGTCAGTGTTTGGGAGGTACTTTCCAAACCTTATCCCTTCCACACGGGGAGCTCGCTCCTCCATCCTTCCTCAAGAAAAGGGGACTGGAAAGAACATCACAGCTTTTCCCTGATAGCGGAAAGGAAGGGCAAGCCGCACCATCCCATGCAGTTTTAGCATGCGTGATGCACGCCGGTGATTTCCGCGGTCCTTTTTCAACATCCTCCAATGGGTTCTTCACTCTCGATCCTGTTTTTCAGCAGAGTCACTGCTTCTGGAGCCGGTTTGGAGGCCATCAAGAAGGCACAGCCCTCACCCACCAGCTCATTGTGCAGGGGGAGCAGCGTGGGATGAGGATCTCCAGGGCTGGCTGCAGCCACGCAGCATTGTTCTGAAGCGTGCATTTGAGCCGTGCGCATGCTGCCCTGCCAAAAGAATTGTTTAATAATTGCTCAGAGGAGGGGAGGGAAATAAAGCCACAAAGTCTTGTTTCATGTGGAGAAGCCACATGTTTCAGTCAAGCCGTGAGGATGCTACAGCTGAGCCCAGGCCTGGGAATTACGCAGCTTCACAGGGAGTGATGGCAAAGAGCAGAGTGCGGTAATGCTGCGCTGCAGACATCATTTCCACAACGAGATGCCACGATTGCAAAACGCAGAGGTTTTGTGCTTGTGTCATGACCACACAGGACTTCAAGCCTGCCCACTCTTCTGTGCCGAATAAAGCAAACTCTGTCCTTTGTCCCATCACTGGAAAGCCAGAGTACACTGCCTAAATTAGACGTGGCACTGCCAAAACTGGAGCAAGGCTCTGCTACCTAAAATACAAGCAATACGTGGGCCTACAATACATGCAACACATGATGGTTTGGTTGTGCAAGATATGGTCATCCAGGCAATCAGCAGAGGAGCCTTGTCCATTCAGGGGGATGATGAGCTCTCACAAATCTGACTTTCTTGCCCTATATATCAAAAGCTTCATACATTCTGCAGTAATCACACTAACTACAAAGGTCACCTGTTTTTATTACTTGCATGAGGAGCAACGTATTTAAAATGAGCCATGATTTAGGAGAACGCATCTATATATTAACAGAGCCCCTGTGGATGGGACTCATGGGATGGGTGCCACCTCCACATGGAGAGGAAGCTGCACATGCACCATTTTGGGACCAGCCCATTCCTCTGCTGTTTCATATATGTTCTGAGCTATAAGGAAGGCAACAACATTCTGTGCAGCCCCAGCCTTCATTGTCCTCCTGTCAGTGGAACAACTTTCTCATTATTAAAACGAGCTGTCAGGCAGACTGGCATTTCCCCCCTCATGGTATCCAACTTAGCCCGTTAGTTCAAATATGGTTAAAGACTTCACATAGTGTTGCTGGCTAACTGTATATGGTCTGAGGTTTTCTGGAAGCTCGCTGTCTGGCACAGGTTGGAGAACTAACAAACAGCACAGCACTGCAGCACAAGGCTGAGTGCCTCTGGCATTACACACCCCTGGCACTGCACACAGGCTGTGTGAGAAGTGGGCTCACCTCTGGGCTGCTCAATCCTACTGCTGGATGCCGTCTGGCACAGAGAATATTCAGCTGCTGCTTCTGTAATGACCTCAATTAACTCAGGTGTGGACAGTGACAAACACAGTTACTCTGCATGCAACTGGAAAGGAAAAAAAAACTCACTGCTTCCAATTTTCCCAAGCTTTGTGAAGGATTTTCTCCTCCTGCAACACACCGAACACTCTTTCACTCATCACCACGCACACATGTGGGGCTTTCTGGTCCCATCCTGGGGTTTCCTTTGCTCCTCAGAAGCTCCTGCTTCTGACCCATAGGACTGCTTGTTCTACTGGCTGTACCCGAGCAGTTTGGGGGGCATGGACCCACTCCAAAGCTGTCCTCTGCCCCCTGTCCCCCTGTACCTGGCCGGTGCTCGCTTCCTCTTCCCTCCCCTTGGAGGCTGCAGCCCCTCTGGATGTGGAAACCACTCTGCTTCGAGGAATTTTCACGTTCCCATGCATGACAAATCCTCACCCCATCACCGCTTTTCCCCGGTGCAGGAGATGGGCAGTGGGAGGAGCAGGGAGACACGGAGATCGGAGCGGTCTGACCACAGGGCCGGGTCCCACTGCCCTGAGGAAAGGCAGGGAGGGAGGAAAGGACATTGCTGAGAAAGCAGAAGCAGTGCTTGCCAACAGATGGAGAAGGCTGTCGGAGCGAGCAGCCCCGTTCACCAGACAGCGATGCCTTGTCTCCTTATGACCCATTTTCAGTTGTTGATCGAGGACATTTCAGGGATTTGACTCATGAATAGCAAATGCCTTATGCCGGGGCTGCCAAAAAGCCTTCTCCTTGCTGCAGGAAGGCAGGGCCGCTTTGAAGCAGCTCCTGAAACAGGACAATTTACAGCCTGACAGCTTAAAGCTGCATTGAGAGGGGCCGCGTTTCCTCGGGGCGCTGTAAATCGCCGCGGTTCAGACGCAGCCGGGCCATGGGCCGGGAGGGCAGGGTGCATGGATGGGGACAGTGTTCTTCTGCCGTCCCACGGCGGCACGTCCACGGGGAGCCACAGCCCTTCAATGGGGCTTTCAGTGGGACACACAGGACTACATTCTGCTGCAGCTGCCGCGGTGCCTTTCTGAGATAGAAGTCTATCATCTGCATGGCAGGTTGTTGCCGAGGTCAGTGCGGTTGGAGCTGGAGCTACCATGGGCTCCGGTGTGCTGATGGGTGTGCTGCTGCCTCCAGCTCCGGCACGTGGGCTGAGCACAGCTCCTGCTTGCACCCCAGGAGCATCCTGTGCCAGGCAGCACGCTGGGCATCCATGCTGGCTCTGTGTTCCACGATAGAAGCTCTGGTCCGTACAGATGGGAGGCATGCAGAGATCTGGGAGAAGAGGATGCTCGATGCGCTCTTCTGCAACAACTCAACGTGGGATGCTGAACACAGTGCTATCAGGATTTTCACTGAATCATAGAATCATTTAAGTTAAAAGAGACCTCTAAAGGCCACCTGGTGCCACTCTCTGCAACAAGCAGGGACACCACAGCTCCATCAGGTGCTCAGAGCCCATCCAGCCTGACCCTGGGTGTCTCCAAGGATGGGACATCCAGCACCTCTCTGTCCAGTTTTCCCTTGGGACACGTCCCCCCTCTCCTCACTCCCAGCCACTCTGCCCCTCACCGTGGTGTTTTTCACGTGGCAGTGCCAGCAGGCGGGCACCAGCCGTGCTCCTATCGCGCCATGCCTCGGCCTTGATGCAAGTGCCAAACAAAATCCACCCACCCTCAGCAGATGTTGGGAACCTGTCTGCCTGTCTTCAGCTGCGCTCTCAGAGCTGGCCTCCTGTCAAATGCCCGACGGCACAGCTTTAGTTTTTCTTTTTAAGGCGGAGGTAATGCATCCAAAGTATTTTTGTATGCTTGGAGAAGGCAGAGCTACACCTGGTCCAGAATACACAGCAGCAAGCAACATTCCTGTGTCTCAGAGGGAAGCTCGACCTCTTTACTTGTGAAATAGCTGCTTTCTATCTGCCTGTGTAATTCAGAAGTACTACAGGAACACTGGTAATAAATCCAGTCAGATCTGCTCAGTGCCATCTTCTTCAGCAAGCAGCCTGAAGACAGAATCTCTTTTCCTCTGCTATCACATTTGTTTCCACAGAACCTGAAGCCAGAAGGACACAGCGATGGTCCCTGGGATGCTTTGCTCTCCAACTGCTGGCTGATATTTTGCACAGACAGGAAAAAAAAAAGAGGAGCAAAGGATGTGCAAAGATGGAGGGAGAGAGTGGGAGGGAGAGGGCACAGTAATGGACCAGGACAGACACACGTGCACATGTCATCTTCCAGCATTTCTTATGCAAGATCCCCCTTTTGGGTACGTCGTGTCCCAAAAAATAAAACAAACCCAAACCCAAACCATAACAGCAGTCTGTGTTGCGCAAAGAAGAAAGATGGAACACATTATGCTAACCTTAAAACGTAGCTTGGGGGCCTGGTGCATCACAGGCTGTTTAGTGTTAGCAGCATCCAGAAAAGCACTGAAAAAAGCATCGCAGGATATTGAAGAAATCTATATCCGGATATTAAAGCTAGTATTCAGTAAAGTGCTGGGAGTGGCTACTGCAATATGGTCAGACCACAAGCTTAATGAAGCCTAGGAAATAAAGCACCAAGACTAATTGGAAGCACGTCAAAAGAAATCACATACAAACCCCACTAAATCCACTAAATCAGAAAGGATTCTTCTCAGCCTGACATGGGATGGTGAGGAGACAACAAGCACACGTGATTTATGTAAGATGCTGTCCACTGCTTTACGCTGATTTTCAACACATGGCAGTGCCTACTCTTGAGCTCTGGGATTTCACACTTGCCGGCTTTCCAAGAAAGGTTTTACAGCTGGAACCGGGCCGATGTGCCCAGCCAGGTGGCACAGTGCCCTGTGGTGCCTACTGCCTTCCTGCTGCCCAAAGCCCTGTCCTTGCAGCATAGAGCTCCAGGCCGTGAGCCTCCAGCAGAGCCCCTGTGTCCCTCAGCAGATCGCAGAATCACTGAAGCTGGAGAAGCCCTCTGAGATCCCCACGTCCAACCCCACCCCACCCCCACCAGCCCACTGCCCGCATCCCTCAGTGCCACATCCCCACAGATCGTAACACCTTCAGGGACAGTGTCCCCATCACCCCCTGGGCAGTTTGTGCTGGTGCAGCACTGCTCTTTCCCAGGAGAAATTCCTCCTAATATCCAACCAGGCCCTGCCTCAGCACAACTTGAAGCCATCACCTCTCACCCTGCCGCTGTTACCTGGGAGCAGAGGCCAACCCCACCTCAGCACAACCTCCTCTCAGGGATTGCGGAGAGCAATGAGGTGCTCCCTGAGCTCCTCTTCTGCAGCTGACCCACCACAGTGGACTTCTTTCCTCTCCACTTGGAACAGCAAAGAACCCACCTGATCCATCAAAGCTGGCTTTTTTGTTTTGTCTATGGGCTAAAACATACAGGGGAAGTAAAAGAACCAAAGAACATCAGAAAGCACACATCAAAACAAAATAATCCCACCCCATCCCAAAGCACTCCTCTGATCTTCGCCCTGCAGACAGCTCCCACTTGGTCCTGAGGCTGGGAATGGTCTCCAAAGGACACTGTTTACTGAGCTGGGCTGCTCTGCTTGTGCTCCACCTGACACTGCAGAGCATCCCGTAGGCAGTGGGGTAGTCCATGGCAAAGAGACAACACAGGGGGGTGGCTGATCAGGGTATTGGGACCAGGCATGGTTTGTGGCCTGAGAGCTACCGAGCAACAGACAGGGTGCTATGGGGACTCACTGTAGGAGCTGCACCAGCTCACGTCACTGCTGCACACAGCCAAACCCTGGTGCCTGATGCACAACATGAGGCTTCCTTCCTTGCACGGAAGCTGCAGAAACCATTCCCCTGATGCCACAGGCACAGAGTTTCAGCAGCACGAACCTTTTCATCAAAAACCATGAAGAAAATAATATAATAATAATAATCTGTAAGGCTCGGTGGCAAACAGAAGTGTATAATCCGAGTCCCTCACCCACTAAATAATTACACTTACATCATGCTGAAATAAAAGTCTAAAAGCCGTGCTTTCTGAAAAAACAAGGAAGAGATCAAACCGTCCATAGAAAGAGCTATAAATCCACGCTGCAGAGAACCCAGACCAAAGTATGTAATCAGGACATAACAAATGGAGTTTAATACTCAGAGGAAAGCCGCAGCTCTGGAAGACGTTTAGAGGAATATTTCCATTTTCCTAGGTACTATATCAGGTTCTTGGCCAGACGTTTTTGATTGCCCTGGCCTAAAAATACAGCCCCAATTTCAGGAGACAAGAATTTCAGAAGCATGACGAAACGCGAGAGGTAATTGCAGAGCTCCGCAGAGCTATTTACTACATTATCTAACATCTCCAAAGAGATTAGCTCACAGTGCAAGCATTCCGGTTCACCCCATGTTTCAGCCCTGGCACCCAGGGAGCAGCAGGAAGAGCCGTGCTGGTGCCAGGGAATGGAATGGAACAGGGCACGCAGCGTGGGATGAGCAAGTGCACCTTGAGGAAGGCCAATGGAGGGCAATACCAAGGGCTTCACCTTGAGCTGGGCAGCAGCTGTGCACTGCTACCATCCTGCATACACGTTATTCCTCTCTAAAACCAGTTTTAATCCTGAGGGCTGTCTTCAAGCAGCCATTAAACCCAGGATTTAAAGCGCAGCGCTGCAGAACTGAAGACTCGTTTCAGACAACATTGGATGAATTCTATTTTAAATGTTCGTTTTCTAGAACTGTGCAGGCTGCTGTAAGAGCCAGCCAGCCAGCGAGACTGCCTCCAGAATACGAGGTGTCACTGGTCAAACGTATCCTCATTAGATGGTGGCCAAGTGATATTTATTTAAAGTGTTACAGGCTATGAATTAAACATTTATTTTGTATCACCCAGTAAAATATCCGAACCTCGCGTTGGCAGCTGTGCAAATTCTGCCCTGACTGCATTCATGACTTACTGTACTTCCTTTGATTTTCTCAACGCCTCTCTTCTCGTTTGAAGAGAAAAAACCTAAAAGTCGAGATTGTCAAAACGGCATAAGTTTGTATGTCAGCCCACGCTGCGCAAAATGAAGACGCAAAGAGATCACCCCTCAAGACATCGTCTTCGTCAAGGCTGCAGATGGAATTACAGAGTGATAATTAGCACATTCCAAGACTTGGCAACCTCATCCTGGAAGGAAGGTACTAAGCAAACCTGGAACGCAGACTTTCCCCTCCTGGAGCGACGGTTAAATGGGGACTGATTAAACACAGTGACCCTCGTGCCCCTGGAGATCCGACCACTGGCTCCTGTTCCCCAGGAGAGATGGAGCCTCACGCGCTTTGGCCGGGTGCCCTGCAGGTCCTCTGCCTGGGGTGGCTGAAGCTGGACAGGACAGCCTGCTGGTAACCTTCACCTGGTCTGAAAAGTGTTCCGGCACCATTGGAGCAGGATTGAAAGATTTACTCCATTTCAAATGCTCTTTGGACCGTAATGCAGAGCAAGGCTGCTGCATGTCACTGCTTCGCTGAGGCAGCATTAGGAACACGCCACCTCTGAGCAGGCCTGGAGGGCAAAACTCACCTTTGCTACCCAACGGACGGTGATTGCAGACGGCAAACTGGTTGGTACAAGAACTCCAACAATGAAGGCTGAAACAGGAGCTGCTGACACCTACTTCTGTTGGGCACAGTGAGTTCAGGAGGCAGAGCCACGTTGCTGCCGGGTGCACTGAGGGACTGTTGTGGCCTGTGCTGTCCCATGAAGCATGGGATAGGATGGGGCAGGAGTAACAGAGGGTGGGATGGTCTTAGAAATCACAGAACAGGAAAGAAAGGATGGTTGCAAGCACAGCTACTGTGATTTGCTTCATTTTCTTTAACTGAGTGAGCAGTAGCTTAAGAAAAGGTATTTGCAAAGGCCAAGCCATAATTTGAATGCTAGGCGTGGGTAGGTGCCTACCTGACAATAGGGGAATGGTGTTTCGTCAGTGATGTGCAGGCACTGAGATCAGCACACCTCACTGCCAA
>PPHD01014881.1:0-10440 GCA_002909625.1 Bambusicola thoracicus | reverse complement strand
TTTTTTTTTTTTTTTTCTGAAAATGTGAGATGTGCAATCCAAAATAGTAATAGAATGAGCACTGATAACAACATTCAATGTATCATTAAGTCACACTTTGTTTATAAACAGGTTTAGTGGGTTTCAACATACAAAATCTACTTAATACCGGAGGTTATCATGAACTGAGGATAACTTCCCTGTTAGTATCATCTCTCTACCCATATTCATACAGAAGAATAGCAAAGCTGCCTCTTTCCTCTTAGATTTCCAGGTTTCAAAGGCTGAAACTAAGCAGAAATGGTAATTGACTTATCTAGGAATGAATGGCTATATAATGATCAATGCTTCATGGCATTTAATTGATGAAAACTTCAATCCTGCTGTACTTAGTCATGTATAATTTTGCACAGTATCTAGAGCAAGAGCTCTGTAAGAGACTGCACATACAGAATTCTGTTACCACTAGTAGCTTGAGGATTTGCTTGGTGAAAAAGTCAAATAGCCACCAGAGTCATCACTTGTACATAATAGGCCTTCTGGGATTTCAAACAGGTTAGACTGTGATATATGCTGCTAATTTAAATTAGTCATGTTCACATACATATTAGTTTCTCATCATTACGTGCTACACTGTGGAAGCAGAGGAAAAAATTCTCAAGTTTGTTGTGAAAATGATAACACTTCCTAAAAGAAATATCATTTAGAATATATACAGAAAGAGACAGAATGTAAATAATTACACAGAATATTTTGACTGAATTTGCGCAGTGTACTCTTTTTTTCTCCATAAATATTTGTTTATATTTACAAAAGTAAGGCCAGTAGGTTAATAGCAGAAATAAATATTTCTGAAGAGTTTGCTAAAGGACTTGGACCGGGCCTTAGTAAGATTGAACCAAAGGTTTCTATTCACCTGCTTGACCACAGAAACAGTGTCTTTAAAGCCAAATCAAATCATTCTCTCTGAAAGAGTCAAAAACCATTTCCTATATTGGAAGAGAAAAATCAGCAGTTTGGTGACCTCCCATGACTGAAGACTGAGGGTACTTTCATGCTTCAGTTCTCATGACAGCAAATGTAACATTAAGATAGAAATATTCCGCAGAGTTAAACTTAATGACTGGCACCACTCAAAATGTATTGCCTGCCTTAGCTGAAGTGACATAGAAGCATTGCAAAGCTATACTAAATTTCCTTTCTTACTTGTTTAATTACCTGTAATATCTAAATGTTATTCTTACACTCCCAGTCAACTGTAGGAGAACCAGTCACACCTCTAGGCATGTGAAAGGGGATACATACGGATAAGGTGGGGAAGGGAACCACGAGAAGACACTGGCAACGTGTCTGCAGTTTTATACTTTTTCTTTAAAAAAAAATAGGTTATTAGTCTGAAAGATAGCTGCTAGAGCAAATGTTCTTCTACCTCTTACTAGTTTGCATTTGAGACATGGCCTTACTGAAGAGCAAAGACATGAACCTTCAAGAGTCGGCTCACGAAAACACCAGAGCAAGAAATAGACAAGTCTATTCCGAATAAGAAAGCATGAACATCTCAAAGAAAGTCTTGGTTATTCCACTGAATGAAGCCAAATACTTCCAATTGTAAATTCAAACTGCAGCTGTTTTCCTAACTTCTACTTCCTTCAAGCATACGCTTTGTTTTACGTATGAAGAATGTGACAGTTGCTTACTATTTTACAATAAAGCCTGCACCGTTCCCTGGGGAAGGACATAGCACATGCTACATAAGTAAGTTTATGAAAATGAGAAATACCATGTTTAGTAGTTTACTTCAGTTGAACTACATGTCCCATGACTATTCCTTGGAGAGCAACTAATGAGAGGTGCAATGTGAAGTGCACAGAAATAAAGAGGTTTACAGTATGACTTATAAACATAGCAACAATATCCTCCACCTTCATGTGCTCTTCCTAAAGCTACCACTTAACATTTTACATTAATAAGGTACCTAATTCATTTTGAAGAATATGAATTTGATTTTGTCTGCCTTGTTGCCAAAGAAATTCAGTAACTAGAATTATTAATTACTGACTTCAGTAAATGCAAAACCCACCTCTTGTACTTTGTTTTACCGTAAGCGTCCTTAGTCTAACATGCTGCAGTTACGTTTAAGTTAGTGTTTCGTGGATTAATTCGGTGGTCTATTTTAACTACACTTGGAAGTGAGAACCAGCTTTCCAGAACATCAACAAAAGCCAAAGAAAAATGATGCTCAGTATTTCAATTTAATAGAAGTATTATGGGCCTTTCATCATTGGGCGATTTAAGAGCCCTTCATAGAGACTTTTAACATTGAGAGAAAGTTAATAGATCATCTCTCCTGAGTTGGCTGGACATACCCCTAGGTTGGAAAACCTAGAGAGGGAAGCACAAAAGACTGACAGTCTCAAGAAAAAGGGACTCATTTTATGGAAGGAAACTGGGAAGTAATATGAAAAAAGGAAAAAAAACCCACGCAGTTTGCTTCCTCCAGAAGACAAAAGACAATGATGTGAACATTCAAGGAAACAATTTCATTAAAACATCCCATATTTCACTGTTTACAATGAAGTAGTATTTTTCCTTTTATTAATTCATGAAACCTAAAAATAGAAGGTGCAGAAAATGAATAATGAAAGGTTGCCTAATGTTTTTTCCTCTTTCTTTCTCTTTACCCATTCCACACTCCCCAAGTTCATACCAGCATTTAGATTTATTACACTTGTGGGTAAAACTTGTTTATTAACAACTGACCTGATATGATTAATATTAAAGCAGCTGCTCATGAAGTTTTCCAGATTACAATCTTGATGTTTTATTTGGAAACACACTAAAAAGCCAATACACTGTCCAGACATGGATACCCTCTTGCACCTAATAAATGCAAACACAAAACACAGCTCACGCTTCTATTTCAATACCACTATAGTTGTAACAGTTCTCTTCTCCAGGAAGATAACAAGGTCTTTCAGACTATGCCTGCTACTTACTTTTGCTTTTTTTCCCCACAGATACTCTTCAAAAAGATTATTCACAAACCAGTTCCCCCTTATCACCAACCCCTGAACCTACTTTTATACAATTGTACCAGATAAGGCTAACCATTTTTGTTACTTACGACTGGTCAAAAGTATAGATATTGGCCTAATGTAGACACACAAAGTATTGGTTTGCTTTTTCTTATCAGCCTACTGAGGAAGTGAAACAAATGACACTCAAGAGCAGGACGGCAACCAAGAGGGATCCAGACAGGCTGGAGGAACAGATTAACAGAATTTTCATGAAACACCATCAGGACAAATTCTGAGACCTGCAGCCCCTTAGTCCTGTGAAAGAAGCTGGGCCACTGGGGCATTCAGCTGAGCAGGAGCCAACTGAGCACCTGTGTAGCAGTGCCTAGAGTTGCTGGACCATAACACGGCACTAGAGCCAGTGATGGCAGGGGCTAGGGGCTTTGCCATGTGAGACAAGGTTGTGGAACAAGATTTATTCAGCCATGAGAAGGGGAGGCTTCAAGGACACCCAGCAGCAGCCCCAGCACCAGGGAATGGAGGAGAAGCAGCCAGGCTCTACACAGAGTGTGAGGTGGGAAGGTGAGAAGCAGAAACACAAGCTGAGACACAAGAGGCTCATGCTGGAGATGAGAAGCCTTTTGACCAAAAGGACTGCCTGGCCATGAAGCCAAGGCCCCAGCCTGCAGGGTTTCATACCCCAGCTGGGTGAAGAAGGCCTGAGCAGCCATGCTTGAGCCCCAGCGGACCGAGGACTGCTGTTCCAGTCAGTGTGTGACTCCACTACAGTGTGACATATAGTAGAGTGATTTCCACCAACAGACAAAAGATAAGTATATTCCTGAAGTTCTAACCCTCTACACCTTATAAAAACACTAACTTACTTTCAGATTTTTTGTACCCATTAATTCTACAAATATGTGAAGAAGTCCTGGTAAATTTTCTGGTTCAGAGTATTCATACATTATATAAATTCCAGTGTGTTTAGTCATAATTACTTTCTAACTTGCTCTTCTACTATTGAATTCATTTTGCATTATGTAGAACCATTTACCTTTAGAAGAGAGACATTTTGTTCTTTTTGCATAACTCTCATCACAACAGCACTGCTATACTTCATCTCTGGAGTGGCAAGCAAGCAATGCTTCATGTACAAGGCCTAAGTTCTGCTTTCTTAGAAGTAAACATGGATCATTTCATTGTTAAGAGGGAGCTACTACATTAATCACAAGAACACTTCACTTAGTTTCACTGCCCAGTCAACCTTTATTACAGTAATCATGCACCAGCAATGAGCAGTAACATCTTTATAACTGCTTTTGACATGGGTGCAGGACTCACCCCTCCTGCCTTTAGCAGCTTTCTTCTGAATTCCTCTGTCGGGTTGTTGAATGTGAGCTTTTCACAGCGGAGGTGATTTACAGGTGGATGGCCTTCAAGATGCAGGAATAAGTCATAGTCAAATCGAACTTTCTTAGGCTCCTCCTGAGGGTTGAAAATAACCAGATAAAAAGGTCTAACACCAAAACTAAAAAAAAGGGCTGGATCAGTCTGTAAATTAAAATTACATTATTTTTAACCATTCTGTGTGTTCTGAGATACATGATAGAATTTACCAAGTGTCAGCTGTGCTACAGCAAACTAGAGAAGGTCCTGTCAGCACATCATAATACATGGGAAAATGCATGAACTTGAAGCTGTCTTGACAAGGCTTATTTGAAGGTGATGTCTGGAATAGGCTAAAGACACACACAAAGCCAAATATCATGATTCAGCTGACACAAGGTAACTCAGTCACCAACACAATCACTTCTGAGTTGTAACTAATAGAGAAGATGCTGCAGTAAATCCCTGGATTCAATTTCCTCCACAAATTCAAACAAGTTGTAAATAAGGGTAAGACTGAATCTGCTGCAGCAAATTATATTTGACTACTAATTATGCTGTCTGTGTATTTATTAATGGAACTTCGTTTCCTTGAAACAAATTGGGCAGCAAGACTTCAAGTATTCCACCACAGCTTTCAAGCATTTAAAATTATTTGCCACTATAATGAAAAAAAAGACAAATGTTCCCTGTACCAATATGGAGAGAAAAAGAACGGGAAAGACAAATTTATCTTGGACAGAATCAGTGCTCTGCTATTCTGAGAAATCCTCAGCTGGAAAAGGACACTATTGTGACCACATAAATTTCAATTGCTAATACCAGAGAAAAGACGTTAAGTATGCTTCATGTAACACATTTACACAGATGCGTTCTAGATGTTGTATAAAACTTAAGTGCTTTTCTAAAGCAATACCAAGTAGCCCTTTCTCCAAAGGTCCAGATGTGCCAAAGAAGAAACTAAACCAATGACAGTATTAAGGCAGAACACAGGTAAAAGGGCAAATTCTCTACTCTAGCAAAAATGGGGAACCACAATAGAGTAGGAGGAAGAGATGCAGCAAAATTTCAGCATATAAACAACAATGCATCTAATCTGTGTTTTGTTCAGTAACAGACATCCCTAGTGCTCAAAAAAAAAAAAATCACGTTAAAATGTTCAGTTTTGATTCAGGATATAAAGGATATGAAGAATAGAAAGTATAAAAGTCTCAGGTTTTCAAATACAGCGTAGGGATGTTCTCAGCATCTTGTTTCTAAACATGGAACAAAGACAACAAGGGAGCTGAGATGAAAAGCTTGCAATAGCTGGTTTTTTGAAGGCTGAAAAGAGTAGTTGCCTTATACAGACCATTTTCTTGATAGACAGTACTCAAAGGCAATTATGGATGAAGATATTATTAAAAGATAAACACATGATTTCTTGCAGAAAAAAGGAAGACTGCACCATAGAAAACTGTGACATTGCTATAGGCAATCAGTATTGGCAGCTTTGTCATAAAAGTTATAAAAAAAATCATAAACTGGAGTCTTTAAAGAAATCTGTGGAAAGTTTGATGAACTTAAGTAATAATTTCAAAGCAGACTTTCACTAAATATACCACTCCCTGTACCACTGCCATTAATTCAAAACAGTGAAGTCCTTACAGTGAAAGCAGGATATACTGCAGTTTATGAGCCTTATCCTAAACTGACTGTAATTTCCAGAGTAGGAGTCTCTCAACCTAAAGCCTTCTTCCAAGGAATTTGTCTAAGTGGCTAACAACTCTATCTTGAGGGCTATTGTGTTTGTGGCATGGGATGTTTGTTATTTCCATTATCTTTTAACATGGAACATTTTTTGTCAGTTAAAAGGACTATTAGATTTCCTACCAATTTCTACTTTGTCCTGGGAAGAGGGACAGTTTCATCCTCCATTATCCAAGTGGCATCCTGTACCACTGCCTTCTCTCTTCATTAGGGTTCTTTCTGAACCAGAAATGGAAAGGTTATCTACCTTGAATAAGTGATGATGGTCTGTCTCCTCTTCCTCCTTCTAGCTCCTCTTTGTCTGTACTGGAATACCTGTGAAGTGGCTTAGAGGAGGAAGAGTAACTGAACCAGGAGAAAGCATTAATTTGCCTCAGGAATGCCAGCTCAACTTTTGTGCCACTTCTCCATCACATTGCACCGAGCCCAGGAAAGGGTATGATGCTGCAGCTGTATGAAGAGCTAGCTGACTCACAGTCCAACTGCTGCTTGTTGTATTCTGTAACACCAAAATAGGGGTGGGGGATGTCTGTAAACTTTCTAATTCCACATGCTGCTTGAGGGTGAGGTGGGTTGTAATCACTGATGCCCTCTTGATTTCAGTCTAAGCCACAACTCCTGCTGGAGAATTCCTGAGACTTGCAGGTCTCCACTGTCAAAGGCAGCCAAAACTCTGAGTGGAAAACAGAAAAAGAAATGTCGGGGGGGAAGCCTTCTGTAGGGATGCTTCAATGAATCACTGTCAGAATTCTGACTTTGTTACGGGCCTGCCTGGTTATGGGATGACCTCTTAACAGAGGAGTTAAAAAGCATGCCAAAAAAGCCAGCCAACTCAATGAAGCAGTTCTGTTTCCCTTTCCAGCAGCAAATGGGGTAGACTGATCCCTTTTCCTCACAGACTGATACAGGGAACATTTCAGAATTAACTTCCAAATCTACTACTTAGAAAGTGCCTCAGCAGAATTATCTACACCTCACACCTTAACAGAGTTTCTGTGAAAGGCAGAAGAATAATGGAACATCTTCCTGAAGGCAAACAGAGCTAACCAAGCTGTACTCTAAACTGAATTTTAAATGTGCACATTTCCAGCAGAAGACTTATTACCCATTTTCATTTGTTTTTAGGCTTTTCACAAAGCAGTTGGCATTTTAAGGAAGGTGAAATACTGACTTCATTAGAACAATGTTATATTACATTTTGGAATTATAAAAATACCTATGCAAGTGTTTTTGAAGCATGCATGAAGTAAAATAGCAGCTCCACTTTTCAAAGCAAAGAAGGAATCCAAAGTATTGAAATTATTAAAATTCTGTGCATTAAGTCCACAAAATAATTAAAGCTTCTTTAATTCTACTGAAGTCCGTTTTTTTTTCTCCAAACAAGTTATTTATTTGCAATACAGAACCTACTAGGTACATTAAAAGAAATTTCTGTATTTGCCATCTGGGAGACTGTAAGTTAAGTGCAGTATTTACTTTCACACTACATCTGAGATATCACAATAATGCAAATGTTTTAGAATGGGACTAGCTTTGTTTCTAAACTATGCCCCCTGTAGTGTTGAGTAGAACCAATGTTCACATTTACTCTAAAACAATGAGGTTGTTTTTTTTTTTCAGACTGAGGTTGCAATAAGAAAAAGGCTTTTCATGAAAGACCAAAATTGAACATATCATAAAGATCAGCAACACTTAAGATAGAACAATGGGTTCATTTTGAATTCAACATGATCAAGATCAGCTTCCTCTCTTCAGGTTTTTTAAGTGGCTCTCAAGCTTCCTGAAGCAGTATTTAAAGCCTGTCTACTTCTTAGTCGGAGTAGTTATTGTTCTAATTACTGAATAATTCAGCTTCTGTACTTTATCAAGTAATCCTAACTTCAGAGAGTTATCTACTAAATACAGTTAGACATGTATAAAAGTTACAGTGACTGTGAATTATGGAAGGGCACTTTGAAATATATCTTTAAGCCTATATTCATTATTTATGAATTAAGATATGTATATTTGAAGATGTGTATACATTTGGTTGAGTTTTACTTCTCTCCTTGGTTGTTTTGTTGTTGCTGGGTTTTCTTTTAAGCCTTTACATGAACAAATAAGCAATTCCGTACCTTGTTTTTGAAGTAAACCTCAATTGGCAAAATGAAACCAGCATAACCAGATTCTTCAACTTTGTAGGGTGGATCCTTGCACACTGAAACAGAGAAAAAGCCTGTATTTAACAGAAAATGTTTAAAAACAGAATATGTAAACAAATAATCTGCAGCGACACTTTCATGAAAGCACCATTACAAAATTACATACACACACACACACACAGTAGGACATATCTTTGCATATATCAACATGAATTTTGTAAGCAAATTGCTCCTGCCAGTACACAATCTACAGTTTAGAGAGAGCAGTGTGTATACATACATAGATGTTTTTCAGTCCCTTCAGTCTCTTTAAACACAAGAGCCAAGGGATATCAACACCTGGTGGACCCACTGGATATGAAGACACTGCAACTGCAGAAGTGTACTTAATACCGGCTACCACAAGGCCTCTCAGAAAAAAAAGTCCAGGAAGAGAACTGCCAACACATTCTCCAGAGTACTATCGGGACATCAGCCTTCTAAGGAAATGCAAGCTCAGTTAATCACAAAGTAAATTAACGTAAGTTTTTCCTGCTACCTCACCATTCCCCTCCTGTTTTGCTGGCACTAACCACACACAGGGAATTCAAGAATAAGTCCTTGCTAACCTGCTGCAGCTGTCTAAGGCTATTCAGTTTTCTCCAGACAATCAATGGAAAGGGAGAAGCATTTAAAAAAGCAAAGGAAGAATAATCTTTTCCTGACTTGTTTTCAACACAGTTCTCTTAAAAACAAACAAACAAACAAAAACACCAAACAGAACTTATTTTGTCACTCTTGGCAGGACAAGAGGACCTGTAGTTTATAAGGTGAGATTTTAAAAGATTTTGAAGAAAATATTTAGATAATAGGTCAAAACTGAGAAGTGGATTCAGACAGAAAAAGCCTTTGAGTTATAAATTAAGCATTTTATCTTAGAATCTCAAAGAAATATTGCTTCATACTGATGTCTTTCCTTATGAGAGCTTACCAGCATTTGGTAAAATGTAAATACAGCAGCCCTGCCTAAACATAGTTAGAAATTATAGTAATATATACTGACAACATGTCAGCCAGGGCAGTAGCCCTCCTGCTTCTTCAGGTTCAGAAAACAACTTGAGGAAAAAGCCTTTGTGACGCTGTTTGAATGCCCATGCAGACGTAAATACGGGACACTGAAAGCCACTTAGAAAAGAAGAAAACAATTAAACATCAGATATTTATAAACTGTAATAATACATTATCTGGTTCAGAGATTTCAGGCTCCATTGCACTGCATGCCAGAAATCACCTTCCACTTTAAGAAATTAAAAAGAAAAAAAAAAAGTGATGTCTTCCTAAGAATTTTATTGGCGCAGAAAACACTGCCAGCATATTTTCTTTATTCTCCCCCTCAAATCTCTCCTCTTTCATACTTGCACAACTGCTAGCAAATCAGAGTTTCACATTACGGTTCTGAAAACAAAGTTCGTTATACTTGCAGACACTGCTGAAACTTGGGTGACAGGTTACAAAACGCTTCACACGTGCAAACTATTCTGAGTGTCTTCACAAACCGAAAGATGGGAAAAAAATTCTGCACTTGAAAACTCACATCCCCTCCCCCTAGGAAAAAATAAAGCCAACAAAAAAACAGGTAACAGTAAAACTGTATGATATTGCATATACAGTAGACTACAGCTAAAGTGAAAGCTAGAACATGACTCTCACCTCTCTTGTAGACTCTTAATATATATACACTAGCAAAAGCAACATGTCTGTGCAGTCTGAATCAGGACCACTGGCATAAACTCTTGTTTTAAAACTATCATAGTTGGCAACCAGAGCTCCCTGCAACAGCATGTGTAAGTTAGCTAGCAGCCAACAACCAACCTGTTTGGTGAGGGGAAAAGAGAGAGGTGGTTCACCTAACTGCAACCACAGAAGATACAGAGCAAAAAGTAATAGAAAAGGAAAAATAGTGTAGAGGGGAAGAAAAAGAAGAAAAACCTGATACATCTTGGCTGTCAGGTGAAGCACCCCGTGACTAGAAAAAGGTAAATATCACTCTCATTTTTATGAAGGGCAGAAATGAAGACCCAAGGAACTACAGGCTAGTGAGCCTTGTGTCTGTGCCTGGGAAGATTGGGGAGCAGATCGTCCTGGAAGGCACATACTACTCAGCATTGGTGAGGCCTCACCTCGAGTAC
>PPHD01014880.1:5328-16427 GCA_002909625.1 Bambusicola thoracicus | reverse complement strand
ATCACTATCCACCCATGTAAACAGTCATTCCCCCTTCCTGAAAAGAGGTGTTCAAAGAGGTTTCTTAGAACATTGAATAAGATTCCCATTCACAGCTGAAATGCACTAAGCAACATAAGCTGATTTGAATTGCTCTGGCTTGTGTTAGAAATAAGGACTGCAAGCCAGCTCCAGTGCCTGAAACATGCCAAAGGGAAGGTCTAGCATCCATACAGCTCAGCCCTTGCTTCACTTACTCAGACTGAATTGCTTTGGAGCTATTAATTGTGCAATTTCACAGATTTCAAATCTTTAGTTGATTTTGGAAGGGAGTTCATTAATTACAACATCTGTCTGCCTGTTTGAGATGTCATCCTTAGTTTTACCATTTTAATGCACAAATGCACTGTGAAGTTTACTCCATCTCCAATATACTGGGAAGCATTTATGTGTCTGGATACCTAACTCACAGAACAGATAAAGCAAAAAAAAAAAAAAAAAAAAACAAAGCAAAACAAAAAAGCTCAAGTCTGCACAACCAAGAACAACAAGTCTAAATCCTTTTATCTCTAGTATTCTTAATAGCTTTTCAGAAGTCTTACACCTCTGTATAACAAGACTTTGTGGCTAATATTAATTTTCCTAAAAGCTTCTTAATGCAAACAGATGGCTCTGCTGTGCATTTCGGTACTGTGCTTGTTCTAAACACTGAATACTAACAGTTTTCATGGAAGTTTAAAAATATAAAACACTTTTTTTTCTTTAAAGCTCAACCGAGGTAGTCAGTGGGCATAGGTGTGCATACAAAGGAGGCTCACGCCTACATAAGATGAGATCAGTCTTTGTTTAGCTAGCTAGAATACTGAACCATAACTGATTATGGTTCAAATAGCCACCAAGGATGGTAACATAAGGAAAATAAGTCATGTTAGAATATTTGTGACGAAATTTGTTTTAATATGTTATTTTGCTAGAAGTGACATGTTTCACAGAGGCCTATCTGGTTCTGCCATTATCTTTGGAATCATAGGAAGTCTGCTCCAGAGCAAGCAGAATGTTGCTTTATAAGTAGGATTCCTATCAGCCCCCTTAGTGAAAATCTCCCTGTTCCCTGCTGATTTCAAAACAGATATTTTGATGCTGTTAAATTTTCTCAAAGATTTTAGAACTTTTTGGGTTTTTTTAAATGAACGTACATGGACACAATCACAGTGGACATTTTGAAATATCCCCATGATTTCTTCTTCCAGACAGCATCAGTGATTAGAGTAGAGCACTTGCTCATTTCAGTCCTTATATGAAATCCTCATCACAGGAACTAGAGTGAGATCTCCCATTATGCAATTGTTCTACAGAGAAGAGAGATGACCAAGTGATTGAATTATAGCAGTACAAAACTTTATTTTAACATTCAGAAGTTGGTGATCTTTGTGAGTCCTTTCCAGCTCAGGATATTCTGTGATTCTGTGATTTATGTGAAAGGCAATTAGAATAAAGTGGAAGAGGAATCATTTGGTCTAGGAATCATTTGGTCTGGAATGCTTGGCTAAAGCCTGAAGATGTATTTCACATGTTTTAAATGTGGCAGCATAAACTTGAAAATATAAGATAAAAAACATTGAAAACTGGAAGACTTGTTAGATAGATATAGAGCCTTGCAGGCAGCTAAACTGCATCACTGATAAAGTGTGTACTTTCAGAACTACAGCACAGACTGTGAGTTTCTGAACAAACAAAACAGTAGTAAAAAGTACCAGGCCCTTCTTTCCCTGGGGCCATCACTGGCAAGAGATGATAGATTAACGGCACGTGCTGCCAGCATGTTGCACAGTGGAGGCATGCAGACAGTTTGACCTAATTCATGTCTTTGGCCCCATCCTGCTGATTTCACTTGCCCCCGTGCAATCATCTTGTTGCTTTTAATTCTAGAACATCACTTCTCTGACCAAAGATGTGGTAGATGCTCTGCCCCCAGAGACTTTCAAGGCCAGGCTGGACCAGGCTCTAAGCAACCTGATGTAGTGGTGGATGTCCCTGTTCATTGCAG
Organism: Bambusicola thoracicus; assembly: GCA_002909625.1. NCBI lineage: Eukaryota > Metazoa > Chordata > Aves > Galliformes > Phasianidae > Bambusicola > Bambusicola thoracicus. The sequence continues at coordinate 14,401 of PPHD01014880.1, read as the reverse complement.
GGGAGTTGGATTAGATGACCTTTAAAGGTCCCTTCCAACTCTAAGGATTCTATGATTCTAACCACCCTCTACATGCTTGGAAAAAACTGTTTCTTCCTACTGAGTAAGTAATTGTTTCTATAGCTTGTGAATGAACATAGTACCTTCCACAAAGTCTAGTCTAAAATGACCCAACAGACACCATGGAAGTTATCCAAGGCGTTCTTTGTGATGCTGTACTACTGACATCGATGTTGGACCTACAAGTACCAATTTATTTGGGAAGATCAGTGTATTTCTTGTTAATAATTAATTGATTAAAACCCAAGATATGTGTTTTATCCTAATTTTATCTAAACTGATATCTTATTTTGATTAAATGTTAGGGCTGAAGGCATCTGGTTAACAATAACCAGAAGGCATTTGGTTAACAATAAATGGGCTTATATTCAAACTTAGTTGTGGGAAATATTTTCTGCTTAGGAAATAATAAGTTGGAAAAGAATTCCTATTTCCAATATTCATTTAGCATCCTTTGGAAGCAATAGATAATGTGGTAATGATGTGAAATGAATACAGATCCACCCTGTGTTACTGGAAAGTTTGATCATTGTATAATGCTTAGAGAAATATTTTGTCAGTCATCATTATATTAAGACAATTCTTGCCTCAGCTCCTTTCTTTCACACATTTCTAAATATAAGGAACAGGTATAAGACTGTATACAAGGGAGAAATGTTTATAATGAGTGGTGAGACATGGGAACTGTTTGCTCAGAGTTGTTGTGGATGCCCCATCCCTGGTAGTGTTAAAGGGCAGGTTGGATGGGGCTTTGGGCAACCTGGTCTAGTGAGCGGTGCCCCTGCCCATGACAGGGGGGTTGGAAATGAATAATCTTGAAGGCCTTCTCCAACATAAACCATTCTGTGATAATTTCATATCTAAATATACAAAGATACAGGAGGGTTAATTATGGTAAAAGGAAGGATAATTGTAATTATAAAATGAGTATGCATCTTAACTTCAGAACGCTTACTGTCAAGCAGAGTTTTGAATTCAAATTTCCAGGCCTTACATCTCAAGCTATTTTGTAAGCCTCTCTGTCAAATCCTCTGTTCTTGTTTCATCTTTCCAGTTTTTACCTCTTCTTTCTTCAGATTGCAAAGAGGACTGCAGACTGTTGTTTCTTGAGTTTTGTTTCCTTTGTTGAGAATTTCGCTGTTGTTTGCCAATCAGACAATTTTGAACTCCCTCCTACTAATTTCTTCAGCCAAAGACCCCTAACTTGCAATAGCATCTCTCCAAATCTTTTCCAGACCACACCATGCGTGATAACATGGAGAGGAATCCCATCGGTCTCTGCTAAAAATCTTAGCACATGCCCTTGCAGCAATCCTGGAAATGATTAATTCTCAGTCTCTCATAATTTGTGCTTCTACTATTACTTAAATGTTATTGAGGGTTGTTTTTTTCACCCTGAAGCCAAGTGATGCACACCCTTCTCCATGAATAGTCTATGTCTGCCAACTTTTGGAATTATACAACTTCAGTCTTAGCCCAGTTCTGATTTGATTTGCTTTGATTTGCACTGCGTTGAAGCATGGATTGTTTTTGCATTTTGTTTTAAATGCTATGGTTGGGTGTCCCTTATTCAAATCCACAGCAACCAAAGCAATTTGCTCAGACTTCTAAATTAAAAAGTCTACCACAGACAACTTTTGGTCTTAAGCCTTTCTTATCACTTCACCTTTGAGAGCAGAGGTCAGAGGCTTATTGCTGTATAAATCAAGCCAATCAACCTGTTGCAAACAGCTCAACTGCAGACCATGGATTAAGCCTGCATCACCATACTGTGTTACCACATTATCCAATCCCCATCTTCAGGAGAAAACCATCAGAGGCTACTGAGGCAGTAGAGGGAGACACCTGTCCCCAGCACGGGTTCACTGCCATTCCCCCAGGTTCACTGGGTTCCCCCCAGGCTGGTACACTGCCATTCCTAGCAGCCATGGGTATATTCTGCTTGTGACTCATATTTAGTTTCCCTGAAGTGTCTGCATGCAGCTCCAGCTCTGTGAGGAGTTCTGGTGTATCTCTAAGAAAGGTCAGCTGTCTCTGATGAGTTTCAGCTCTTCCATCACCTGCTCTCTCCTCCACAGCAGCAGAGGGATACTGATCATTTCCAGAGGACTACTTCACATATCCTCCTACTGAATTTGATGCAATCTGATTTCTTACTGTAAACTTAAAAAAAAAAAAAAAAAAAAAAAAAAAAAAAAAAAAAAAAAAAAAAAAAAAAAAAAAAAAGGAATCACATCACAATAAAACAAAACAGAAGGACAAGTGTGAACTTGAAATCCCATGAGAATCCCTGTTAAATTTGTTGCTATTAATAGGCTTTAAGCTGGAATATGAACAGCCAAATTATTTTGCACAGTGCAGCTTTAAAGAGAGTTCAGTATTGCAATCGTATTTGTGGGTGTAGGGAAGAAACACGAGATATGGAAAATAAGAGCGACACTGTTCCAAGTGGTTTGTGCCACAAAGAGGCTCTCCAAATATCTCACTCGTAGCTGTAAAAGCAGCTGCTGAGTAAATACTCACAGGATTGCAGGGAACAACAACATACATACATGGTACAGCAGCAAATGGACAGCATTCTGGGGGGTGGTTAGTGCCTCATGTTTTGGAGATCATCACTGTGGAGATTGTGCTTGTTGGTATCTGGTAAAGAGTGACAGCTCTGAGTAGGGAATAGTTTGTATTCAGCTATATATGGGTATGCTTCCCAGCAAGAGAACATGGGGAACCAAGAGGAGAGCAATAAAGAAAGAAAATAAATAAATAAGGGGGGAAAAAAAGCAAACAAAACAACAGCTTTCCCCCCTCCCCCCCAAAAAAAATAAACAAATACAAAGAAAAGCTTGTTCTCAGTACAACAGTTACCACTGTATTGTTGGCCTTCATGAAAAATGTGATATAAACTTTAAAAAGAAACAGCAAGCAGCCTTCAGCAATGGCAAAATCAGTTTTATCATCCAAAGATATAGCCAGTATTTTCCATCTCCATTGTAAGCAGTGTTACATTTCCATTTGGATCTTCTGAGAATACAGTTGAATGAGATGAGCAATGAAGGAATATCTGCTGCTGATTCTCTTCAGACCATTGTAGGCATTTCAGATGTAGATGTGAAACTCAGATAATCTAAAGCTGCATTCAGGGTTTATGGTGCAGAAATAACAGAGACCTAAGAGGACCTTTCCTTCTGGTAACCCAGATATTAAGATGGAATGTTTTAGATCATTTGTATCTGGAATGCACCCACTGCCACAAGCCAATGTTCAGTAACATGGTAAAAAAACACTGACAAAATCTTTTGCTGGTGGCGCAAAGAGGAGAACTTGTGAAATATTTGGGAAGTGTACATTTAAACAGACACAGAACTGGCAAGGTAACGACAGCTCGTTTTTGCTGGCATCTCCATTCCTCTGCTAAGCATGTCCTTGTCTGCTCTCTCTTCAAGGAAAGCAAAGTACACATCCCAGGAGCTTTTGGATCTTCCAGCCAGGACTGCTGCAGAATTCTCAGTGTCTCTGTGAATGAACCTTTCTGGAACTCCCATCTTGTGGGTGCTCTGGGTTACAAGGACAACATGACAACTGAAACATTTTGTAATGGTTCCAAAATGATGATGTCTGTCTTTTTTAGGTAGTACAACAAAGGCACAAGCTTAACAGTATTATACATAAGTATATGAATGTCTTTTCTACAGCTGTCTCATGAGCACTTTTGTCAGTAACCTCAGAATGTTTCTCTCCATACGTAGGTTTTCTTGTGATTCACTAGTCCATAAATAGCAGGGCCAAAAGGGATGTAAAGAAACTATCAGGTGTACTTCAGCAACCGTATGTACCTAAATCATTCTAAATGTGCATTTGTCTCACATTCACTGAAGAGCTTCATAGTACCTATGCAGAATATTCTAGCTAATATTCTAATATTTCAGCTCGTCAGGATTTCTCCCATGAGAAAATTTTTCTATGTCTAGCTTGTAATTCTCTTTCTGCCAGCCTGTCTTTTACATGGAAGAAATGTGTAGAAGACACTGTATCATTCTTCTATCTCATGTCTCACATCTCATCCCCTCTTTAAACTGGGTCTTTTCCTCTTCTCTCCTTCAAGGATCTCAGAGTTCATCTAGTTCATTCCCTGACCCAAGGAAGGCTTTTCTGTATTTAAGCCACTTCTGTTTCTCTGATCAGTGTTCATCTGCGCTCTTAATAATATAGATTTTATGGTTACTGTAATAGTTGTGTAATTCTCGGTTTGTGTCCAGTCTTCACCCAGAAGGTTCTCCTTTGACTTACCCAGTGTACAATAAACACTTCTTAAAACTATACTGGAGTATTTCTGCCCAAGTGCTTCTCAGTATGGAGAAGTACTAGCAGGTGTGAAGTCCCCTTATTGCCAAGTAAGACAGAACAAGTGCCGGTGACTGTTCATGTTGTTTATAAACACTTCTAAAGATCCCATGTGTATGCTGTTTTATCTGGACTCCACACTGGAAGCAATGGAAAATGTATTTCTCTCTCTGTCTCACAGACCTCCGTGATGTTGCACTGTGGTAATTAGGACAAAGTTGGCTTTGTGCTTCATGGTACAAAAACAATTGCAATGCTTTCGAAAACACTCCACAAAGAATTTTGCTATAACATGAGATGATATAAAAAGCATGAGAGATATGTTTCACATACATATCATACTCCTTTAGGATGATCTAGAGAGTCAACCAGTGGCTTTGCCATTCTTCTAATTTGCACTCCTAAACACAGAGACCCTCGTGGAGTACAGTATTTCAGACATAAACACTGTGTAGTGGCCACCATTGCCTTCCTGGTGATGGGGGATGCAGCACACACTCCTGCCCGTGGGCAGCCTTACTCATTGCCACCCATTACAGTCATGTCCACGTGCATGCTGCCTTCAGCCCTGAGCTGCTGTACCTGCAAAATGAGCCTTCCTGTTCCTCCAATGCAATGAGGTTATGTCTCACAAGTCCACCATTGTTCTCCAGAGGCAACATGCTCTACGGGCAGGTGCTTAGCCAGTAGACTCAGTGTTCAGGGCTTTGATGCTCTTCTTTTGAGGCAATCCAAACATAGCTAAAGTGTCACTTCATGGTCTTTCTTGTAGGGCAGTCTCGGCAACTTTACTGTAGAAGTTCTAAATCCACCTGGCTCATTGCACTGCCTTTTATGATAGTGGTGTCTACTTTGATATGATTTTTACAGATAATCTACAGCTTCCCTAACTGCTTTTAAAACAACTTTTCCATGAGAAAACTTATTTCAGTTTTCACATGTATCTTTGTGAGGAAAAGTACAGAATGTAATATATTAATGTATTAGGCAATCATCCTCTAGAAAGTTAACACTTATTTTAACAAGTAAACTTGTGGGAAGTCCAGGGGAATTTTAACTTTCTGTGAAGATAATTAATATGGTATAATGACATGGACATACACTGTCCTGCAGTGAGCACTTGTAATAAAATAAACCAAGCATTGTTAACATTGAGTCATCTACAGTAACAAACCATAAAATAATAAAGGCTGGAGAGGGAAAAGACCTATTAAGTAATCCACTCCATCTCCTGCCAAGACAGGCTTTATTTCTGCCGTATATTATTAAGTGTTTTGTCCAGCCTAGTTTTAAATTATTCAAGCAATTTGATTTCTACTATTTCCTTTGGGAGACTACTCCACAGTTCAGTTCAGAATGACGCTTATTTATTCCTCATTCTCAAAAGAAAATATTCTTTCCTTACCTTCAATGCTTTAGAAACTACTTTTCAAACTCTTTCTTTTTTCTTCTTTAATTATGCTTGGAGCTGGGACGTTAAGTGGGGGATGGAGAGCACCTCAGACCAGCCAAGGAATTTAGGCCAGCTCAAAGGAGCCTTAAGTGTTTCAGAATATTACTGGGCCCCACGAGTCTTTGCATGAGCTATCACAAGAGGAAAAAATGAGTATTAAATGTGCAGGACAGTTGGAAACACAGGTAAATGATTACAAGGACTGATTAAAAGGCATGTTTGTGGCAGAAAAGGATAAATAGAAAGAAATCCCTAGCTGGGCCTTGTCAATTGTTTTGGCAAGCTCTGCCCCAGCCATACGCTCCAGTAAACTTTACAAGTTTTCAAATAATGAGAGTTTAAAAATTAACTGCTGCAGCCCATGCTGTATGTTCATGATCCAGAGCCCTTTGAAGCAGGCAGAAAAATCCCCATCGGTTTCAGAGGGCTTTGAAGCTAACCCTGAGTACACAGAGTGAGTGGTTAATCTTCCACTTACAAGAAGACACCTTGCATGCAGGCAGCCTGGTGGCAAGGCCAGTGAGGGGCCTGGTTACTGACACCCCAGCAGGAATGGCTGTGAGGGAGTGCAGGGCCTAAGCACAGCCGTGTCACACAGAAAGGCCCTGCCTTGGTCTGGTTCCTGGTTTTGTGAGCTAGGTTAACCAAGGCAGTGCAGAAGGACATGGAAAAAATAACCTGCCCCTCCTTCAAGCAAGTATGAGTCTTGGGAAGAGCAACAAGTGCAAAGCCATCCTCTGGGTAACCTCTTGCTCATCACTGAAAATGGAGACTGAGGTAAACAGAGTATAGGGACATCTGAAAGCACTATGAATCCTGAGAAACACATGAAAGGATAAAATGGCCATGGTTTTGGAGTCAATCCATGTGTGGCAGGAGACTGCTCTTTTCTCTACAGCCACAAAGAAAATGAAGATACCCTTTGAACAACCATATACAAAAGACTCCAGGATTAGTGGGCAGTTAACAGCAACAGAGCTTTTACACAGCACTCCTTACCCTATTGTCTCACAGAGATGAAGGTATGGCCCTGTGCTTGGTGGAACAACAGTAAAAAACTTGCTCCTCTGACTCTGCAGAGATGAAAGTTTCCTGCCAGCACTGAGATGCAGGCACAGCAAGCCATCACCTAACATGGCCTCCACACCAGGGCTGGCCTAGCTTGGCAGCTCCTCCCGCAGACAAGCTATGGGGGGCAGCCTGATTGCTGTCAATCTCTGCGACCTCTCTCTATGCAAGTAGGGCAGCAAAGGCTCCTTCCACACCAGTCTGTTTGTGGCTTCTTCCCTGCATTGCCATGGCTCATCCCTGGCCCATCACTCCAGCTTGGTGTCCCAATGAGACACAGTGCCACCTCCAATGCAGGTTTGGGACACATCAAAGCCATGGAGTAATACCGAGTGTCACCCTACAGATATCAGATTGGAACCCCATCTTCAGAAGGGATTCCACATGAACGAATCCAATTGCCTTTGCACAGTAATATGTCTGTGTCAGCCTGAGCACACGTTGTTTTGAAATCTGTTTCCCTTCACTATAAGTCACTGCTTTAAGGTCATTTGCATTACATTCTGCTCTCTCTAATGTCCAGTTGTACACCTTAGGATAGTTTTAGAAGAAGAAGCATAAAAAATGACAGCATATAACCATAAAAAGTTATAAGATATAAAGACATGAAGAATTTCACTAGATATCTTCAAAATATTGGTAAGCACTACAAGTTGATGACACCAAGCTGTATGGTGCAGCTGACACACCAAAGGGATGGGATACCATCTAGAGGGACCTAGACATGCTTGAGCAGTGGGCCCAGGAGAACCTCATGAAGATCAACAAATAGAAGTGTAAAGTCTTGGACCTGGGTCAAGGCAACATCCACTACCAATTCAAGCTTGGGAATGAAAAGATTGAGTGCAGCCCTACCAAAAACAACCTGGGGGAACTGGTGGATGGCAAACTGGATGTTTGCAAGCAATGTGCCCTTGAAACTCAGAAAGCCAACTGTATCTTGCACTGCATTAAAAGAAGCGTGGCCAGCAGGGCGAGGGACAGCAGGATCACCCTTCTACTCTGTGCTGGTGAGGCCTCACCTGGAGAGCTGTGTCCAGGTGTGGAGTCCTCAGTACAGGAGAGACATGGACCTGTTGGAGCACATCCAGAGGAGGGCCACAAATATGACCCAAGGGGTGGAACACCTCTCCTATGAAGGTAGGCTGAGAGAGTTGGGGCTGTTCAGCCTAGAGAAGAGAAGGGTCTGGAGAGTTCTGATTGTGGCCTTTCAGTGTCTGAAGGGGATCTACAAGGAAGAAGGGGACAGACTTTGTAGCACGATCTGTTGTGATAGGATTGTGGGAGATGGAGAGGTCAGCTCGGCCTAGTCGAATACTAACTCGCTGATAATGAGGTTTTGGGAAGGAGACAGAAGGTCTGAATAAACAGGAGTGTTTTGTACCTAGACATAAGATAAACTCTCTGCTGATTATGAAGACTTGTTGTGGAATTTGCCTGCTTTCTAGCCAATGGATTGTGAGGCACAGGTTGCCCACAGGTGTAGCTGATGTCCTGTCCCCAGAGACTTTCAAGGTGACGCTCGATCAGGCTGTGGGCAACCTGATCTACCTGTGGATGTTCCTGTTCATTTCAGGAGAATTGAACTAGATGACCTTTGGTAAGGATTCTATGATTCTAAGTTTCCATTTTGGAGAAAACCCCTGAGAGTTACCATATAATGGCAAGTGGCTGATGAGTGTTTGCAAAAAGTAGTAGAATATAATGCAAAAACTCATGAGATCCATTCAATAATTAAACTTCTCTACTCAAATGAGAAATATGTTTCACCATCTCATTATGAGAATTACATAAAATATATTTCTGAACTGGTCAGGGACTCTACACTGCTGATGGGCTATCAATAACTTGATTTCTTTGTTTCAAAAAGGAAAGGTAGGCATCCATTAGGTGATATAAAAGACATTTTCAGCTACCAGCTGGAATAGTCATATTTGATATATTATATGTAAAAAGAAAAGAAGAAAAAATGTACTTCCCCAAGAGTCATGATTTTCAATGAGCTTCTCTTTTCTATTTGGAGAAATATTTACCGTTGTCAGTAAAATCTTACCTCACACCATCATCCTCATAGCGCTGTAGAAGCTTTAAAGCAGTTCCACGTATTTCCCATGCTATACAAACCTTTTTTTTTTTTTTTTTTTTTTTTTT
>PPHD01014879.1:0-16427 GCA_002909625.1 Bambusicola thoracicus | reverse complement strand
GAGCATCCATCTGCTCTGTAGGGATGTGTGTTTGTGCAGTGTCTTGTGCAATGTTACAGACTTGTTCTCCTCTCTGATTATGATATTCTTTGGACTGCGCTTCCCTGCTGCTATTTCCTGGTGTTACGTATTTACACCTTACAGTGGGGGTTTGGATACACTAATATGAAGTTGCTTTAGGACAACAAAAGCAGCAATTTCAAAATCCCTGTTTCTCAAGTCCAGTTACTAATCCTTCCACTCCTCTCATGCAGGCAGAGCCATCGTTAGATGGAAATGCCCTATAGGGAATTAGGTAGGTTAAATGCACACAAAGATGTAATCTGCAGCAATCTTCCTGAGAGGCTGAGTGGTGGATGGGAACAAGAACCACCTGGCCAGTTTGTGGTCTAATCACTTTAACCCCTGTTAGAGGAGTTTCAGAGGACCCACCATACGAGATGCTAGAGGAAAACCAGGCCATCCAAAATCATGATGAGAGACTGGTGAGTGCTCTGCCCAGTCTGGTGCAGATGTGACTTGCTCACAGGAGTCCATCACACAGCCTGGAAGCGAAGCAAATGAATAATGACCCTCCCACACTCAGATGCGTAATTGACCATCGATTTATCCAGCTCCAGAGGCATGCTGTGCACATCCCACACACGCAGCAGACCCACTCCTGGCAGTCTTCCAGTTGACGTGTCATCAACTTGACCACAATCTGTTTCACAAATAAGCTTGTGTTGCAAAGCATAAATACGTGCTGGCAGAAAGTCCATCTAGTGAAGCCTTCTCTCTGACGCCAAAAAGAAGCAGATTCCTGGGTGAAGAGGTAGGAAACATGGCAGGCGTTCAGTTACCTATTTCCTTCTTATGCCACCTCAGCCTAATTCCCAGCGACCAGTGCTTTAGGGACTGTGAACTATAGGTAGCATCTGAGCTATCCTTTTTAATAGCTCTCTGTGGACTTCTTTTCGTTTGTCTAAACCTGTGTAGGCTTTTGTTCTCCACAACATCCTGCAGTGATGAGTCACAATTCAGCTATGCATTGTGTGAACAAGTACTTCCCCTTGCTCATTTTAAAATAAATCTGCTACTTGCTCCTTTCTCTGAGCACCCTTCAGTTCTCATGTATAACCACTAACGTGCAATTGTTCCTCAGCCACCTTCTCCACACCATTTGCGACTGTACAACCTTCTTTCATACACCCTCTCATCACCATTTCTCACATCCTTCCCATATATTGCCCTTCCCTTTGTATCAAGAACCCTCCAAGATCGGTGTCAAATGCAATCCAATATTTTCTGCGGTAACACAGCGGCAAAATATATCACCCATAAAGGCTAGCCTACTTGGGATTAGGTAGAGGTAGACAAATGAGTCTTCTATGGCATAAGGTATAAGCTTGCTCTCAGTGCTTGCTGTAATAAATAGGACCTGCAAGCCACTCTCCCAGTCTTGTGTTTAATGAAGATCATACACAGATGCCTGAACCAACACTGTGGATAGAACTGAGTCTTCTGGTTAAAACCAAACCCACCATGACTTTTTTTGTTGTTCAGTAATGCATTTTTGGATAAACCAGTTCAAAGCACAGCTCAGAAGAATTCAGAGGAGATCATGGATGCTTAGTTATCACTGGATTGGCTCTGCTTTCCTTTGAGTTGCATAAATGTACATTTTTGGAAGTTTAAAATGCAATTGAAACCACACACCGCTTTGGGCTGCAACTCCAACACTGTTTGGCTTGGGGATTTGCTGGGAGAACAGAATGATCCTCAAGCACTAGAAATTGTTTAGAGTTATAGAAAATTAGCTAATTATCCAACTTTGGGAGACAATTTGCAAACAAGAAAATGTTTGCCACATTCGTTGGTATCTCATGACTGGTTAGCAGGCTTTTAACAAGGAACTTTTCTGTCAAAACAGTCTGACAGCATAATTTGCAAAGAATGTGAGTCATGAGACTGACCCTAGAGTTATACCAAACAAATCTGACAGAAGTCCAGAAAACATGTCTGTCCCCTGTGTTCACCATGTATGTGCAACCGTGAGGCAGCCATGTAGACAATGCTGGGATATTTTCAGGGTTAGTAATATTAGAGCCAGGCAGATTAAGGCACACAGATAAGAATATGAAAATATTAAAACTTTTGAATGTGAAGAGCTGCAGATGAGCCCTTAAAATGTTGTCAGAGGTCTGGCAGCATAAAACAGTCTCCTGCCCCTGATGACCAGGGACTGGGAGACTTCAGGTCTGACGTCCAATAAAGGAATTTATTCTCCAGAAACAATGGACCGAGGTTACGCTTCAGCAGCAATGTCACAGCAGTGAGATAACGAACTACAAGGGAATCTGTTACTCATCACAGACCTAATCTCACTGAATTGCAGTTGTCATTCCTAATTTGCACCAGTGCAAAGGTGAGCTGAATGGGTTCCGTGTTGTGTGAGTGGTTGTGTAAATAAAATGTGATGCGTCACCAGCTATGTCAACATTGAGATCCTCATTCATTAGGCCAGCAGTTCTCCAGGAGGAAAAGTTGGTAACAAGGTCATAAGGGTTCTGAAAGTGCTCTGTGGAGCTTATGCAGGTCTAGCGCCCTGAGCAACATAGGCTGTGATGGTGTAGAGCCACAGACCCAGCTGTGGCATGGCCTGGGCACAGCCCTAGTCTCAGAGCTTCTTTCCAGGCTTACCTGCAGCCCACAGTTGGTGTTACCCAGGCCAGCAAGCTGCTGCTGAAATCCTTGTTAAGGAGCTGCTCCTGACATCTATGGCCAGTGGCACCTAATGAGCCTGGTTCAGGCAAGGTTGGGATTTCCTCTGGGGCTGTCTGGAAGGGACTACATGAGCTCAGATGCTGTTGAAATGGAGAAGCTAGAGATACATGAAAACCTCTTGTTTTCCCTTAACTAAGAGGGAAACAGAGTGTTTGGGGACAAAGAGGGGAGCTAGAGGTTTGTGCTCAGATGTAGGGTAGTGAGAATGTTCTCTGAAATGCATTCATTTTTGCACTTTGTGCTCTCCAGCCTTCTCGGTTTTTCTGAGCCTTTCCAAGCACTGTTAGCCCATGGCTCTGGGCAGAGGAAGGGGAACTTCTTTAATTAACCAAAAAGCAACAACAGGCTGTGCAGTGCTGGGACCTGAGAATCTTGGTTCTGATTTTATTCTGAGTGAAACCAGTGAAGCAGAGTAAAGGCTCACCAAGCAAGGTGTGTCTAGCAAGAATAACTGAAATAGCTTCTGATCTGAACTGAAAATCGTACGGATAAAACCTGATCCCACAGTCTGAGCTGTGAAGCTGGCTATGAGAAATCTGCAATGGACTCACAACTATTATTATTTAGGAAGGGAGAAGGATGCCATGGCATAGAAAGATTCCCTATTTTGCTGCTCTGGCATACAGCTGCCAGCGTCCTTTTAATTTTGTTTCCCTCTGCTTAATTTTTCTCCTCTCCTCATTTGGAAACTTCTGGCCTTTGACATTCAGCTGTACATGAAGCTGTTCAGTCAGCTCCTGGGTGAGGAAGGGGTCAAAGCAAGGAATATCAGAAGAATGGCTCTGGAGAGCATCACTACAAATATTTTTGAAGGATGCTGAAAAACTGTTCTTGCTACATCTTGTGTGGAGCCTCTGCAGCCAGTGACAGATAAACCTTCCTGCCTGCTAGAGCCTTGGTATGGCAGCAAGCCATCTGATAACTGCCCTACAGACATGAGCCCTTGTGATCTCTGAGAAGAAAAAAAGGGCCTCCTCCTTTACTCCTCCTTTCTGCTCTCCTGGGCTGTCTCTCCTCATTCACTAAGATTAAATGCTGGAGACAGGAGGAGAGAGAGTGAAAAACAACCATTCCTCCCCCTCCCTCTGAACTCCCATACCTCCTCTGGCTCCCCCAGCAGGTCTCAGCATCTTGTCTCCATCTCACTGACAGGGAGGATGGGAGATAGCATCCTGTGCCTGTGAGTTGCTGCGGCTGAGAGCAGCCATGCATGAAGAAGGGTTGGGAGGTTTATTTTTAAGTCTCCCCTGAGACTTTCACCGCCCTCATCTAAATGAAGTGAATGCTGGCTGAAAGCCCCGCTCCACTGGGAAATGAGACCATGGGCTAAGCAGGGTGGAAAAGCATCCATCTATCTACAGTGAGAGTATTTTCTTGCTTGTGAGCAACTGTTTGTCACACAGTCTTGGTGGTGGTGCTGCAGGAAAAAGGTCTGTCTGGGAGGAGAAAACTTTGACAAACAGTCTCTGAATGGTCAGCACAGGCTGTGTTTTGGGACACAGGTACCTGGATCCACCTTAGTGCAGAAGACGGAATAGAGTGGTGATAGGGCGATGACCATTTGGAGGTGCTTTGGTAGGCATGTTTTGCCTTGTGTTCTTGCTCAGGGAGTATTTCCTGGGGAAACATAGGTCCCCCTACAGCTCCCCACCAGCAGCAGCCATACCCAGACCTCCACTGCATTGCACTGACCTGAGCATGAAGTCTGGAGAGCACTGTTAGTATGTGGACATAAGGTGGTCCTTGGTCTGCCTGGAGATATGAGGGCTGGGGGTGCAGGCCTTCCACCCTTTGTACTTTGGGTGGTCCAGTAGTGGTGACTGAATACTTGCTGTACTCGGCAGCTATGAACAACGACTCCGTTGGTGTGAGGAGTACACTGAAGACCCAGCAGCAGCTGCAGGAATGAGCATTAGGATTTTGCATGCCTCCATATGTAACTGCAGGAGGGATGGAGGGTTGCAGAGCACACTGCTCAGGCTGAGGACTGCAGGGGATACCAGGGTGTGGACTTAGCCACATCCCCAGCCAGGTCAGGGCAGACAAGCTGGCCCCAGCAGACAGCCCCTGGTGCCACCCACACACATTGTGGTGCCTTCCTCTGCACAAGAGACGTTTGCCTTCCCACAAGATTGGAATCAGTACCTTCAGTCTTACACTGATCTTGTTTTCTTGCTTAACTTTTCCCTATCCTCCTCACATCCAAATGTGGGTTTGGGGAGTAGCTATGCCCACGTGTTTCTGAGTGAGCTGACACTGTTCCAGCCTGAGCTTTTGCCATTCTAATGGCTTCAGTTTTAATCATGAAAAACTTATAAATAATGAATTGTGAGAGATGATGTTTTCCAGTAAATCCTGCTGTGCCTACTTGTGTTTGGATCACTGCATTATGCTAAAGTCAGCTGCTTGGAAGCTGTTTGTGTGGGGAAGCATGGGGTGGGTGAGGGGCAAAGGCAGAGGTGCGTTAATCTGCCTGGATTTGTGATGGTTAAGTGGCAGCACTGGAGTGACTTGACTGGTGCTCAGCATGGCCTGGCTGCTCCATGAAAAACCAAGGTTAGGTGCTGCAAAATCTGGATCAGACAGCTATGTGCTGAATTCACAGCGTTAGGGAGATGTAAAATCACTGATGGACTTGCACAGGGTCTCTGGCAAAGGGCTCATCTCACCATGCTGTGAGATGGCAACCAGGTTAGCAACCAGGGATGGCCGCCTCCACTTCTACAATGAATCCATACGGATCTCAGGAGGAATCTGCTAGCCCCACTGTGAAAATATTTGTATTGCTTGTACCACTGGAACAAAACAGTCCTCAGGACAGGGCACATAGGGGCTAACAGTAGGAGCTTGTCCTTACTAGGAAATGTCTTCCATTATACTGGCTTTTCTCTGAAAACAATGTCATGCTTACACGAGGCCTGAATGGTGTTCCTTCAGCAGCACTGGGTGGGGACTTCCACAGCCTCCCTGGGGCAGCACCCAGAGTTTTGATGGATTTGTCCTCAGGGTAGATGCTCCACAGTTCCCAGTCTATTGCTGAAGAGCAGAAACATGAGGAACCCAGGCACTGTCCAGCTCTGCAATAGCCAGAGAGGATCCATCCATGTGACAGAGAGCCCAAACCAGTGGCTTTGCAGGCCTCAGGCTCTGAGCCGCACCGCCAGGCCCCAGCACTGCTGTGATGAAGAGGTAGGCCTGGGCAAGGACTGTGTGTGTCCCTGGGCTGCCTGCTGCATACACTCACACCTCACTGCACAGAATGCCCCAAGTCCCCTCCTCAGAAGCAGGCCCTCCCTCCCCAGGCTGGCTTTTATGCCACTCTCTCACAGCCAGCTATGGATAATTAATGCTGCTTGAAACAAAGGATGTCACCAGCCCACCCAGAAATGGGCTGATGTGAAACTCCTGCTGCTCACCCGTGTTTTAATGGCTCTACAGAAATAACACAATTGTGTGCCAGCCATAGACTAGCTCAGCACATCTCCCCAGCACAAAGGCAGCATCACCCCTGCCAGCCATGCATCTTTGCCTCAAGCTGAGGCAGGAATTTGGGTCTCCAAATATCCCATATCACTCCCATCAACCTCACTTTGACTCCTTCCACCCCTATAGACCTTCTGTGTTACAGGAACCTGGCTGGCAGATTTGGACAAGAGTGGGAGCTGAAATATTGTCAGTGAGCAGTGCTCTTGAAATAAGAGATGACTTCTTAAATAGCAAGATAGCTCTGGTTGTTTATCTACATGTTCAAAACTCGTAACTTATAAGCAAAACTTTTTTGTTTTGTTTTGATGTAAAATGAAAAATGCATTGGTATTTCAAGGTCATTCACATTTTTTTTTCACTCAGTCAGGTTCTGTGTAGCTGTCTCTCTTTCCTCTTTGCTTTTCCATCCTGAGCTCTCCTATCTGACAATAATGGAACTGGGAGAGGGGAGGGAGAGGGCAGAAAAGGAGAGAAAAAGAAAACAAAGAAAACTGTGACCCACTTTTTGTTTTTATCCACACTTAAACCACAAGAAATTGCTTCTATCACCTTCAGCACTAGGGTTGCTCCCGTTTCCACCAGCTCTCAGCTCTGAGCATACAGTCCCCATGCCTTCCCCTCCTGCCTGCAGTGTGTCAGCCTCCAGCCAATTCAGGGAGTGCTGCAGTCCCCAGCATTTAACCTCTCAAAGGACTCCTCTGTCTTGGAAACACAGCATACAAATCTTCCCTGCTTAATATGAGCACTTGGCCTGGCCCTGGAATATTGAGTGGCTATGGCAAAGAAAGAGTCTGTGATGGGTGATCAATTTAAGATGGTAAACAGTCTGTCAAGGGCTGTTCCAGGAAATACACTTTTGTTTTGTTTTGTTTTGTTTTTTTGAGTCATTTTTATGTGAGAACATGAGGAGGGTGAGCAGTGAAAGCTAACAAGTGTATTCGCCTGGAATTAATCACATCTGAGTGAGATATTCCCATTAGCTAGCAATAGCACAGAGGCATCCTGGAACCTGGATGTCAGGAACGGATGATGAATAACAAAGACAGGTGATGTAACATCTGCAGGACCATCAGCTTTTCGGAGACAGCTTTCACCTCTTAGGCTGCTCAACTCCCTCCACATCACCCTGGCACACTCCAGTTTGCAATGCCACTTTTTTCTTCTCAGCTCAAAACAATCTGGGCTCAGACATCCACATCTGGTTCAGATCAGTGATCCCTTTCACCACCCAAACCAGGGAGTTGAGGCATTTACACAGGTTTAGTCTCCCTCGGGTGATTCACTGACTGGCCTCAGGATGGGCAAAGAGTTGAGAGCAACAGCAAGGGGTTTCTGACCTCTTGTCCTGACCTTGGAAGTTGCACCTGGGAAATGCTGAGAGTGTTTTGCTGTTGTTTCTGTCTGCCTGGAGGCTCCTGGGCCTCTCTGGATTGGTGTAGGGAGGGCAAGCTGCCAACACCATTCATGTAACTAGCTTGGCTAAGTTCTAAAGAGCTCCTAAAACAGCAGGTTGTATTGCTCCTAATACCCTTCCTTTATGTGTTCTCTTTGTTTCCTGCATTATTTCTTCTCTTCCCTTTGCTGTGACTCAGTCCAGCAGGCCTGGGGTGAAAGCAGCACCTACGGCAATGATGGGAGTGAGCCAACACTGCTTCCAGCTCACTTGGTCCCAGGGCAGATGATAAAGTTGTATCCCAGAGCCCATTAACCCATGGATGACTGCTAGTGAGAATCACCCCATGATGGCAAGCTGGCGTGGTCTTTATAGGCTGTTCTTCTGTATGTCTGTGTGTGCTTAAAAAAATTTAGGAGTTTGTAATTGCTACAGTGAAAGCAAGCCAGCAATAATGGGATGCAATGTTTACACTTACTTAACTACTTAATCTTATAATGGAGATTTTCTGTTCTCTTTGCTCTTGAACACTCCTATTCCCTGTTATAATGGAGATTTTCTGTTCTCTTTGCTCTTGAACACTCCTATGCCCTGTCATTCCTTTTTACCCATTTCTCTGGGTTCTCTTATCTCTAGGTAGTGTTTTCCCTTTAGCACATTCCCCCATGTGCATATACATGCCTGAGTGCCTGCCTGCATTCCCCACCTAACTCCTTCACCCTTACCCAGCTTTGTGCCATCTCCCCACTTTGAGGACCTGGGTCATGTTCCACACATTGCCTGCAGTGACTGTCTGCATCCCCCTACCCCACTGGACTGGGATCAGGAGGGCCATTCAGAGCAGCAGGAGAGATTATTGAATGAAGAAAACCCACTGGTTTGGACACACGAGGGTTGTTGCAGGTTCAAAAGCCACATGTGAGTTCTGCTGACAGAATCTGGGCAAGAAATGTTAAAAATATGCCAACTTTCCTGTATAAATTCACCTCTCACAGCAGTATATGCACGATTCATTCAGACATATCGTTATTCCATACTTTTGCCATTCTTCTTCCAATTTATTTATACTACATTTTTGTCTTTTCTTTCCTGGAGAATGTGCTGTCATTGCATCAGTGCAGAGGAAATAAAAAGAGAGAGAGAGAGAATTTGTTAAAAAGTAATGAAAAACAATCCTGGTTCAATCTTTTGTCAGTATGATGATGACAGAAATTGTCATAAACAACTCACAAGTCAGGGAGATCAGTTACTGCCATAGTCAGGTCCTTCTGCCTTTTTAGAGCCTTATTTGCTTTATAAACACCTCTTTTTACACCATTTGGATCTCAGTATGAATGAGTTACTGCTAATAACTAAGCTAGTTACTGCTAGCGTATTAGTTTCTGCTTCCATAAGATCTAAAGATGTGTGCAATCTAATTAGTAGCAAATTAAGCAAGGATTAATTATCTGCTCATGCATTTTTTGCAGCAATACAGACCTGCTTATCTATTTGCTATGATGCTCTGCCAAAAAAAATAGCATCAGCCCTTGGTGTACCTGTAGGGATTAGCAGCAACTGTATCTGAAACAGCCTGAGAGAACCATGGGACATGGCCCAGTAGTAAAATGGGCCCAGTTGCAAGAGGGACAAGGCTTTGTGCCAGTGAAGCTTCAAGAGGTTTAAACAGGGTTAGTCACTGCAAAGGTATTTTCTAACAGATGAAGTGATAACTACAGCTGCATACTGCTTCCATGACTATGTCCTGTGTGACTAATTGGTGAAGATAGAAAGTTATGCCACAATAAAAATTAGCACGCGTTGCCTCATTTTTTAGTTTATTTTTCCTTAGTGTGGATGATGTCTGGGACACCAGAAGAAGGCTTGGAAAATAAACCTGCAGATCCCAATCACACAGCTTAGCTTATCCTGCCAGAAGGATGCCAGAGCATTCAGATGTCCCTGGGTCTCACTCAGAGGACAGATGTGATACCCACTGTTAACCTTTTATGTTTTGGACAAGTCAGCTCCTGCCTCAGTTTCTCTATTTGTAAAACAGTGCTAATTATATGTTTATTCTCTTTGTCCAAATGCTTTGAAGACTACTCATAGTAAATGTTACCTACAGGGCTGGTAATGCCTATTATAATGAAATCTCAGTCAAATTATATATGATATTTGTATATGCATCATTATTAAATTATAATTAAAGCTACCATTTAAATTTAATTTTTGCCTGACTTGAGACAACATACACAACATTTCCCAAAGGGGCAGAAAGTCCCAGGTTCTTTTAGTACAGAGCAAAATTGCCTTTAATTTTAAACTGGAGTTTCAGTGTAAGCAAACCAATAAGGGAAAGCCTAAATTAAAGAAGGGTATCAAGGAATTCCAGAACTGTTAGCATTCCATTGAGTATTTAAGTTGCTTAAGTAGAGGTGCTTTTCAACATTGTATTGATGAACACATAAAAGTAGGAGAAATAGAGCTCAGTCCTCTGCATCAAAAGGGAAGATCCAGGATATGGTTTTGGTCCATATTTTTGGTCAAAGCTCTGCATCCCTAATTCATAACTCAGATGGATGTGTTGACTTTTTCAAAACTGGCAGAAGGTTTGATTCCACTTTAACTTAAGTGTCTATTGGCTGCCAGTCAAGAGGAACTTTGCTCCTTCCCGCTGGTTTGCAGAAAAAGACTAATTCGAGCTTTGCATTAATTTGAAAGCTCTCTCCTAAAATTCTGACTTCCAGTAGCTGTTCAATTGAATACAAAATATTAAATGTAAACCAGGTTGATTTATACGTGGCTCAAATTCTTCAGGAGTATGAAGTCCAAAAACAGAAAAGCATTAATAAAGCAACCACTGTCAGGTGCGGGACACAGTTCTCTAACTGAAGATGGAATAAATTGCTTTTTCAATTTACCAACACATCAGCTGCCTTTGTTTCAGAGGCTACGTGACATTTAATGAGTTTGTCTTCTTAATGGGCACTGGACGCATTACAGAACTAGGGTTAGAGCCAGAAGAGCATTTAGATGCTTAATACATAATTCCCATTAATTTCGGTAAAAGTAAGGTGCAAAAACATCTCTGTGGATAGGTCCCTTTGCATTTAGCTTCAGTGGATTTACACATTAGAGGAACTGGCTGTCTGGAGAAGCGGTGGAGTCACCATCCCTGTAGGTGTTCAAGAACCGTGGAGATGTGGCACTGAGGGACGTGGTCAGTGGGCACAGCAGGAAGGGGGTGACGGTTGGACTAAAAGAACTTAGAGGTCTTTTCCAACCTTAATGATTTTAATGATTGTATGACTCTCTGATACCATGAAAATGTGACTGCGTACTTGAAGTGCTTGATTCAACTTTCGTTTCATTGCTAAGCAAATTCACCACATTCCCTGCTGTCCCTTCAGACCTCCTGCTGCTCAGCTCCCTCCCAAGCCTTTGAAGAGCAGGGATGAGGACTGGGGTCAGTAGGTTATAGATCATGGCACTCCCTCCTCAAAAAGACACCATCCATGTGTCATCCAGCAGCATGTCATCCTTGCTGCCAGACCATACTGAGGTACATTTCCAACCTGCAAGTCCATGGGCACGGTGGATAGGAGAAGGATGACAGCACTCAGGTCTTGCTTTGACAAGACCATGGTTTATATCACAGCTCACCCAAATCCTAGGGCTGAACCCATCCCTCCTGTTGAATGTTTCCTAACAGACTTGAGTAGAAGACAGCGCACACAAAGTCCTGTCTGAAGGCAGGCAGCACAAAGAGCTCTGTCAAACTTGGTTATAGCACTTGGGAGCTATTTGTAACTGAGTTGGTGTGTTTAGAAAGCTGGCCTCTGCTCGCCCGCCTTCAAAAGCCCCTCATTCTGCACACAAGTGGTGCTGGGAGACCACAGCAGTTCTCCTGCATCCCTGATGATGGCAACGTGGTTCCCACAGTCACAGCCCAAATGTCATTGCTGCTTCAGGGGAAACTCTTGACATGTTTATCTCTTTGCACTGAGCCAGCTATCAACATGGCTCTGCTCTATGGCTACATGATCAGATAAATTACTGTTTTGTGGAAACTACGCCTGGCGCACACTTCTGGCTCAATATCTGGAGGAAAACTAAGGCTTTATTTAGGTTATCTGGTGTGAGGAGATAAAGTGCTCTGTGCACTTCTTGCTTAGGCATGAAAACTTTGCCACCATCTGTGCTTTATGACAACTGTTTTGTGGCGTTGAAGGTGAACTGGAGGCCCAAACTGAAACTGGAGGTCTCTGTTGGTGGATGCTGCAGAGGAGATGGGCTCTGCCACTCAGCACCAACACGTCTAAATCAGCAGGAGGGTCATCAGGAGAAAGGGAAGGCTGTACAGAGTAGGCCCTGAAGAAGAGCCTGACTGCTGCAGAAGTCCTTAACTCAGTGGAAATATGGAATCTGAATATTTGTGAGGAAATGGAGTCCAAGGGACATGCTAAAGATCACAAAGGGAACCTGGCATACATTTAGGAACTGAAGGAAGCTCCCAAATAGTCAGTCCATGCTTGGACTACAAGGAAATTATCTGATACTGTTCTTTATCGTGCCTTGAGAACAGTTGCGTGTTTACCCAAGAAAGACAGGCAGAAGGCTCCAACTGGCATAACTTGACTCTCGCTGGTTTTGCTCTGTGAGAATTTGCCCTCTAGGACCTATAAGCTGCTTTCTTTTTTCTTATCTCTGTGGTATCTTGGCAGCAATTAAGCCTGAGTAAGCACTTCCCAGCTGTAATTTCCAGAAATAAAGGTAATTATTTTTTGCCTTGAGTTGCTTTTGTCAGCAACAGGTGCTGCTGGAGTATTTCACAATGGTGTAGCTGGGAGAGCTGTGACTGGGGAGAAGGTGAGGAGGCTCATTGGAGACCTGAAGGCCCCTGGACTGAAAGAGAAGTTTTTAAAGAAGGTGCAAAGAAGATTTTCTCTGTAGGGAAGGAACATGAGCGTGCATGAGCTGTACTGTGTCAAGATACTGTGGGCAACAGTTGATAAAGGCACTTCATTCTGTCAAAACCCAATTCATTTAGTTGAAAACAAGTTGGTGGGAAACATGATGTTGGATCTGAGCCTCTTTTTTTTTGTACATCTCCAAGTGAGCCCTTCGTGGTGCTGCTAGGGTAATCGGAATGAATACTTTCAAGGCTCATCCATACACCATGTGCACCTTAAAATGAAGAGAGGTTTTGAAAGAACTAGGAGAAATCAGGATTTAGCACACCAGATAAAGGTGGAAGCTGCTTTAATTATAGATTCAGTCCACATTGCATTAAGGATTACTCAATAATGAGATGGCCACTCAGTCCTCATATAACCTCATTAGGGACTGATACGTTTGTCTTTTAAACATTTTTTCTTCACTGTGCCAGATCTTAAATGACTCCCTCCCGGTAATGCAGCAGTACCTATTCAGCAGACCTAGCTTATTTTAGGCTGTTGAAGACGCATTGAAAAATGAATCTGCAGTGTTTTGAAGCTGAAGGCTTAGCCTCTCAGAGGACCTGTGGGGCAGCTGCTGGACTTCTAAAGGTTAAATTCTGCAACCATATCTTATTATGTTTTTAGCAACATCATCCAAGTCTGGCTGGCTCAGTTACTGGCCTGAGGAGTGCTGCATTGGCAGCTGGGCATGGCCATGTCTGCATTTTCTTTTGTGATTGCTTTCCCTGGATCTCTCAAGATCTACAGAATCTGTCCTGGTGGCTGTGAAAGGACCGCTGTGAATGTGAGCCCACCGAGGTGCCAGGAAAATCCCCAGGGGTTGGAGAATGGCTGGAGACCCACCACCAGCAATACCTGAGTGTTTCTGGCAAGCTCTCCCTCATCTTGAAATGAGCTTAGATATTTTCTTATAGGAGGAGAAAAGGCCTACACCACTAATGTACTGTAGCTGGAGTCAGTGCCGTCTTTTCCACAGATTACTCCTGTGCCTCTACACAAGTAGCTTATCTTTTCCTTACTCCATTCTCCTATAAAATAAGAATGCCAATAATATTTTCCTATGGTTTGTCTCCATTCAAAGTTGAGGAAAGTTGGGAACATCTCCATTGGAGTTGATGGAACTACAAGGATGTAAAGAGGTGAGATAGACTGATTGTTTACAGGTCTATTTAGAGGCAAGGCTGTACCTCACTGCATGACTTGCATACTTGTCACGTGATGTCACGGTCTCAGCTGGGGTCATTAGATGATCCCATCCTATCACTAATAAACACCATGTTCATTGTTGTCTAAACAGGCCATGCAAAGCTTCCAACAGCAGAGCATTTTTCACCCAGTAGTCTCACAGCATTCTCAGAGCAGTACTCTGATTTCTGCTTTAAAA
Source organism: Bambusicola thoracicus (assembly GCA_002909625.1). Lineage (NCBI taxonomy): Eukaryota > Metazoa > Chordata > Aves > Galliformes > Phasianidae > Bambusicola > Bambusicola thoracicus. The sequence goes on along the minus strand of PPHD01014879.1, from coordinate 2,455 downwards.
AATCTGTGCTTTTCACTGGTCTGGTGGAAAGAAAACACCCCTCCCCCTTGTCTCTCAGGGTAGAGAACTAAGGGGGAAAAAAAGAGCATTTCTGTGTCTCTGCATTCCTGCCAAAGTGGTTATCAGAATCTTTAACATTTACGGCACTCTGAAGTGAATCACCAGCCTACATCTCATCTGAGCATCTATTTTTTCACCATAATCTGCTTTTAGAAGGGCTTTTAACTGCATCAGACTTTTCTCTTCCATTAAAATGCTGTCTGGATGATTGGAAAATAGAATAGCCTGTCCTCATTGCTTAGTTTCCATAGTGAATGTCTGGAGCAAAGGTCTGTGGGATTATTCAATTACTGCAATAATGGCCTTTGACCTGGTAAAACAATCCAAAAGGCAGAATTCATCTATTGGATTATTTTGAACATTAATCATATTCTATTTAGAAATCACAGTGAAGCATCTAGGGTTCAAGACAGACTGCAAACTATTTGTGTGCACTGTGTAAGTGACTTAAATTTTTTTTGTATGTAATTACACAAATGATATCTTCTGAGATTTCTTTCCCCTCACATTTATATACTTCACAAACTGTGTTGTGGACTGCAAAGCCTCCTCCTGCCTTAGCTGCACATTACCAGCACTAACCACACTGACCAATGTGATGAGTGCTCTGTGTTGATACTAAACTGCTGATAAAAAAATGTTCTGGATCCTGAATCTGCAGAAGTGTGGGAGAACAACAACACCTTTCGCTCAGTGCTGAACTGCTTGCTTCATGGATCAAATGAAGAGCAAGCAGCACTCCAACATCTGTCTTGTCAGTACCATGTGCCCAGGAACGATATAGGGCTGGTACAGGGGGCTGTGGGGCCCTGTCAGGTAAGCCCTGTAGTCGATCATGAGTAGGTTTTAAGTTCAAGTGCCAAATGAAAAATGCCTGCAAACTACTGTAGGGTCATATTCCTGCACTGAAATTTCTGGAGGTTTTTGTTGGCACTATGCTGTACCAGTAGCAAAGACGCATTAAACAAAACAAAGGTCTGGAAAGGGGATTCATGCAGCAGCAACACTGACAGCCCATGGCTTCCCACCCAGCTGCTTTAGAAACTGCAAAACACATCTGCTGGTAAGTCTGATGGTTCTAACAAAGGCAAACACCTGGTATAAAGAGCATGATGACCTGCTTCAAACACCTTCGCCTCCTTGGGAAAGAGGAAGAGTTGTTATTACTTGCCCACAGGGGCAATGGCACCAGGGACCCCAAATTCTCTTTTGGGGTCCCTGCAAGTGACACAAAGACCTGCATGCCCACAGCAGGCTGACACCCTTTATGAAGACCTCCAGTGTTGCCTTGATGGACTTGCTTGGTACCTCTTGCTGGTGTTATAACCATGCAGCAACATCTCCATTACTCAGAGGAGAGCAGTCCTGCAGGGCAGATGGGAATGGAGAGGGGAAATCATCCCCAGGGAGACCTTCTCTGTTGTGTGTGTGTGGCTGTGCCCTTATACCCAGGCCAAGTGAAGTCCAAAGGGATTTTAGATGCTCAATCTGTCCTGGCTCTGCCCCAGGGCTGGATGACTTTCAGAAGTCCCTTTCAGCCTTTTTTTTTTGGATGATGCTGGGATTAAATTGGAGCATATGAGCAAAAGGTACCCTTTCTTTTCCTGTGAAAGAAAATGAGTAATTTCCCATCAGAGGCATACCCAGTAAATCCCTGATGTCCACTCTCACAGCAGGATATATGGCACTCATGGGTCAGGTATAAACGTGCCAACAGAATAATCTGCTTTGCACTGGGTAAAATCAGAAATAATTCAGAGTAGATGATGTGGCTTTGCTGAGGGGAAGGTGAGACGCCTGCAGCACATTAGCTGACGGGGAGCTGCTGCCTGCTGGTAAGGCTGAACCAAAGTTGTTTCTAAAAGACCAGTTCTTCACGCAGAGCCTTCCGGCTCGCTGCTGCTGCCTCCTGCTTGGCCACATACCCGGAGATGGAGATCTACATCCTGAGCTACTGAGGAGATTTTTGGTCAGCCTGCTTCCACCCCTGAGCTTCTCCTTCCTGCACACTAAAGCTGTGAGTGCTCAAGGGCACATGTCTTTCTGTGTGTGCACCTTATGCACGAAGGTACATGAAGATGTCCTAGGACGCCTTTGGGGCAGCAGAGGCTTTAGCTTCTCTTATTCTCCAGTCAGCAGAACAGGAGGGGTGCAATGTAGTCCCTGGAGCAGGTCCCAGTTCATGACACCAGTGGGAGCAAATGCACAAGAAAAGGCCAATGGCAGCAGCACTGCTTCCTGTCAGACAGGGACTGAGACTATCCTGGCCTTTCTAGGTCTGTCATTCACACCTCCAGCTTCTTAGGAGCACTGACCCCCAGGGCAATGGACATTTTTATCTGAAGTGATGGCAACTCACTGATCATGGGTGACATTTCTTCATCTTAGGACTGGA
>PPHD01014878.1:0-16428 GCA_002909625.1 Bambusicola thoracicus | reverse complement strand
TTTCAACTCAGGCCATTCTATGATTCTGTGATTCAGACAGTATCATGTCTAGCCTCTATAACTTCAACCAAAGCATACTAATAACAATAGTTATTAGGAATCACTTCTTGCTAACTGATACAATGTCTAAAAAACCCAACCCAACAACAACCAAACAAAAAAAACCTCAGCCCTTAACGTTACTTTTTCCAAAAAGACACTAAGACTGCACATACCTTATCAACATCTGACTCATAGACTAAATGCCTGGCTTCAGCTAGCGCGTGATCGTAGTCTTGTGGGAGAATCCAGTGCTGAATCTCCTCCTTGTCCATCTTTCCATCCTTGTTGAGGTCACGGAAATCTGAAAACTGCTCACGCTCTGTAGTCACCCAGTCAGGCTCTGGTCCACCCTCTTCATTTGCAAACATATCAGCTGGAAAGGAAATCAAAGCCTCACTCAAGTCATACTTGATTTGAAAATTATGCACCAGCTAGAGATATCTGCAGTGTTCCTCGGGAAAACTAAACATTTCACTCTTTGCACAGCATCTTTTTTACAGAATATGAAATATGGGATGTACTGTAGCTGTGCATATCTTCTTTCAAGTCTGTTTCTTCAGTATGTATCACTAGCAGTACACAGTTAAAAGAAACCACCTGTCCAAAGGTCTTCTGCCCCTGAATTTGAGTGAAAAAAACTTCTTTAAGGACTGCTATTTTGCTGAATAGCAATCACAGACTTCAGGACTGGGCTCAGTCAAGTGAGAAAGGGACTTAGCAATTTTATCTTGTCCCTGCCAGCAAATGTCCTCGTGGATAAAATCAGACTCCAGCCAGCAGAGTGGTTAAGGCAGGCATATCCAACTCAAAAACAAGGTAAAATATCTCACTCATTTTTTGTCTTTGTTTTTCTTTTTCAATGCTTTAAGGAATACATTAAAAATTAAAATGTTTATTATGTGTTTTACCAGGGCTGCTCTGGAAGTAATGCCTCCTGTTTTATTATGTTGGCTCACGGTGTCAGAGGCAGACATTGGTGGTATGGCAGTAGAGGTTGAACCTTCCCACCAATGTTCCATTACATATTGTTGCTATGCATCGTGGTAGGAAAATGCCACAGTGGCAGCTGCTATCTATATAAATAGGGTTTGGAGAGTACCAGTGACTATTAAGAGCAAGTACTGATTTACATCTATTCTTTTACAGCATACGCTTTCCAAATCACAAATAGTTGCAAAAATCCTTCAGGAAGCATAAGTGCGTTCACTTTATCCTTCTGGTCTCTGGGGCCAATCAGTTGGCTCCTGCTCATTTGGGGTGCTTATTTCTCAAGCCTTTCATTTTTCTACTAAAGCTTGCTCTGTAGTACTACTATAACTTGTGCATTTGGTTTTCAAGAAGAAGTGCATCCCACAGGGTTGGTCTTAGGGTCATAGACCCACTGGCATTTACAGATGTAAATGCTGATCTGAAATGTAAGAATAGTCTCCCCTCACTCCACAGTGGAAGCATATACACTAGGCTGAAGCCTCTATATTGGCAAAACTGTTCAAAATATCCCTGAAATACTCAGTACCTGCTCACGCACAGTGAGAATTTAGTTCTTCATGCTTAACGTGACTAGAGATATTCTGCTTTGCTGCTTTTATAAAATCTAAAACAAATGAAAGTCAAAATAGGAGGCAAGAAGGAAGCAAGGAAGAGGGAGGAATTGCTCTGCAACCTTCAGCAGACTTCCCCATCAAATACCTGATCCGGAGACTGAACTTTCTGGGCTTTTCTTATTGTTCCTAATCAAAGAAGAGATTTGGCTGTTTTTAACCCCAGCTTGATCAAAACCAAAATGTAATTACATCTGCAAAAGGGATGTAGGAATATTTTAAGCAATTTTCCTCAACTCATAAAGAAAACTTCAGACAACACGTTCACTATCTTTTTTTTTGCATTTTTAAAGAGCAAATTATATTGTTTGTTTGAAGCATCTGACGTCCTGTCAATTTGATTTTTATCATCCTTGCCAATGTGGGGTGATTGTGACTAGAACATTCTATGCTTTCTATTCTGGAAGTTAGAAAAAACAGCATTTGCAATGGTAACAAATGTTGACAATTACCTTATAATTATATGTAGGTAATGTCACTGAATGAACTGAAATTACTGTGGAAATTATGCTGCTCTGTTATTTCAGTCATAAATGAATAGCACTCACATTCTGAGGCTAAATATAATTTAAAAGGAAAAGAAACCCCCTGCCATTAATTAACATGTGTATACTGTTCCTGATTATATGAGAAGTGATCTTTATAGCTTTCCTGGTACTACTTTCTTGATTTAAAACCCATCAAAGTGAGTGAAGAGGGAGAGGTTAGCGTTTGGAATCAGGAAAATTATTCAAAAGGGCAAAATGTATTATGTATAGCTGATCTCTAGGCCATTTTGTTTTCGTATGTCTAAGCACGAGACAGCAGCTAACTGCACAGAGTGACTGAAGTTTGTATCAATTAACCGTGACTGATCTGCTGTTAACGTTTCCAATTCTGCTCTCTGTCACTTAACTAATGCGGTTATTTTTCACATACTTCACGATTTTTTGAGAACCCAAATCTCACTTCTATTTCTATATAGTTCACTCTTACTGCATCATCTTGTAATTCTAAAAGAAACAAAGACATTGCTGCAAAAAAAATCTTTAGAAAAGTATGTGTGTTTACCTCCTAAATAATCTAGAAGAATACTTAGTAGAAATAGGTGACTTTGAAGCACAGAAACATTCCTCTTTGGTTTGCTGATGCGGTTGCAGCCTTGAGAGAAGTGGACAAATGGACATTCTGTAAGAAACAAACTTCAAGACTTACCTATGTACTCATCCTGATCCACAAAGCCATCCTCATTTTTGTCTATGTCTTCCAATGTTTCCTGGAAAACAGTTCTGCATTGAAATAATCAAGAGAAAACAGAATTCCCCTCCTCAGTCATTTTGCACTTGAGCTCTGACCTGGGCACCATGCTTATGTTTTAAGCCAAGTGCAATTACAAGTCGGTATCGAACACGTTGTGTTTGACAGCCTCATGTCAGCATATCTTTCCCTTTATTCTGGTACACATCCATGCCAAAACTGTTTCCATTTAAGAGCAGTGTAAGTGCTCTTGTTTCGTCTTCCGTGTACTGAGAGCTCTACATCAAGTGAATTTCAAGAATTACGTATCCCCTTCCGTTCCCCAGTTGGCCATTAAGTGTGTATCTGTGTGCCTATTTCTCAACCCTGCCTGGGAAGGCCGGAGAAACTTTTCCAAGTGCATCTGAGATGCAAAAGTAAAAACAGTGTCCTTGGTTTTGCACTGCTTACCAAGACAACGATGTTTTTCATGTGCTCAAATTCCTCCAGGTGAAGGAAAGCGGTGAATTCCTCACGAGTGGCAGCCGAGTCTCCATCCAGGTCTGCAGTTTTGAATCGCCTTTCATCTCTGGGCAGCATTTTTTTAAAGCTGTGCCTATCTGTTGCATCTTGGAATTCTTCTGGATTCTCTGCCAATTAATCAAGACGATCACAAAATTACGTGATAGTGCATTTCACAAGGAACAACAAAGACTCCTAATACATTGGTACACACTCAGAGTCTAGAAATACAAAGGCTTATTGATAGAACAGCTGCTGTGTTAAACTGGAATTTCTCTTTCCTAGGGAACTGTAGGGTCAAACTCTGATTTTAAAGGTGATGTAATAGTTTAGGTTAACGGCCAAATAAGTCTCCTGTTGGAATCCAGGCTTTTCATAGAATCACAGAATGTCCTGGGCTGAAAAGGACCACAATGATCATCTAGTTTCAATCCCCCTGCCATGGGCAGAGTTGGCAACCACCAGACCAGGCTGCTCAGATCCACATCCAGCCTGCTTTTGCAGTTTCATATATTATACTTTGTAAATGAATTTCTTTAATCTGCTTTCGTAAGTTTTGCTTAGAAGTATTTGGAGCAGATTTCATTTGCAGAAGTTTTATTCCTTGTAGCAATCAGTATGATCTACACAACTCCTTGGTTTGAGAAAGCAGTCAAACCTTCTACTTATTATTGCTTACTACTGCTCTGGAAACTGCATATATGGCGTTAAGACACTGTCTTCTCGTTCCCAGTATAAGCGTACTCACGGTCAATCAATATCCAGTTGCTGTTTTGTCAGCATTGTTATATCTATCTCCCTCTCTCTATATGTGTATCTATATCTTTGCTATAGCTCATACCCAGCCAGAATTTTTACCATTTAAACTCTCACAAATTTAAGTGAGATTCAATTAACAAGCATTACTTAATTATGCTTTTGACTGTAAGCACCATTTTTAATGTTAAAAAAATAATACACTTCCAACCAGAGTTAGGAGACTTTAATTCAGCTTTGTTAGTACACTCAGTAAAGCCCCCTACAAAACATTGTGTAGTGGTGACCAACATGGAAATGGCTGCAATAAAGACACAAGAAGTGCTTTCAACCTCTGAGCATCTATGAAACTTTAGGCCATTTCCCAAAGTCCTGCCTGTGATACCAAAGTCAGCTTGGCTACATGGCGTGAGATTGTGCCTCATAACCTCAGCAGTCGCTGAGCATACAACCTGATGACGTCTCACCTAGATAATAACCGTAGGTAGCTTGTTTATACTCTTCCCAGGTGATTTTATTGTCCTTGTTTGTATCATAGTCCTTCCAAACCTTAGCCACATTTTCATAGATGTAGCGCTTCTGTACCCGTTTAATCCAGTTTTTCAGTTCCTCCGTTGTGAGATAGCCATCTTTGTTCTCATCTATCCTATCCACAATCTTCCTGCAAAAAGACAGCGGTATCCATTAAGAGTGGGCAGAAAAACAAACTGGATGTCAGTCCAACTTCAGTATCTTTATCTGCTCCTGATTTTCCACTAAAATGTAATGCCCAAAACGTACAAAGCTGTCCTACTGGCTGAGCCTTCCTTGCATTCTGAAGATTATCTTACCATTTCTCTATTCATTATTCACCATTGCTACAAATAATCAAAATGGAGCCTGCACTCTCAAAGCTACTGAACAAACTCTCTCAGAGGGCTTGTAGATTGTGCCTACTGACTTTGGGGGACGTGTACACAGGCCCCAGGGAGAGGCTACGATGGACTTGGACTAAGAAAACAACTACAATACATGCATGTATCTGATGCTTAGCAGAGTCCATGGGGCCAAAAGCATTGGGTTTTGTGGAGCCCTTCTGTGGGTTTCCAGCAGATCAATGCTAGGCTGGGGTGAGTTTTGTGCCAACATTCACTGTCTGCACGTGGTTCACACCTCCAGCTGAAAAATCTACGCTGGTGCAAGAATGAATGAAGACCTAATTTAAGTGACCCACGTCCTTGAAGTCATGAACGTGTATGCTGAGATGATTTCCTCCGCTCGCTTTTCGAACAATCTGGATTCAATCGGTCATTTGTGCTACGTGCTTCGTGGCTGTGCTTATGGAGATGCAGGTCAATAGGTGGGACAGCCTGCAGTGGAGGCCACTCTGAGCTAACAGCACCACTACGGTGGCATCAGACAGACACGCCGTGGTTCAGCACCGCTCCCTGCGGAAGGGCACAGCTCATCTTAGCGACAATGGGGAGATGTTTTCAACTGCTCTCCGGTTATTGATTAAAAAAGATCTTTCTGAACTATTGTGAAGCTCTGTTCTGATCGGCAACGTGCCTCCTTGCAGATGTAAAGGACAGAGAAGCAGTACGTTAAGGCAACTGTTGCATTGAAGTAAGAGCAAGGCTGAGCAAAGTTGTCACGAGTGGAGAAATAGTGGGGAGCTGGTTTAACAGCGGCCTGGGAAATAGACGAGATTAAGGCAACAGAAGAAATGGTTTCAGCTCGATTCACGGGAACGGCAGAGCTAAGCGAGAGCGCCCTGCGGGACAGGGGAGAGAAGGGACACAAAAGTAAGACAGCCGTTCCGCCTCTTCGCGCAGCTGAGCAGTGGGGGCCGGGAGCGCCTGCAGCCCCCGCGAGCCCTCCCCGCCGCTCCCGGGCCCGGGGCGGATAGCCCCACCCCTGCCCGCTTCCGCCGCCCGGGCCGCTCACCCCAGCCGCTCCTGGCTCTCCTCCGGGCTGAGCTGGTCGAAGCTCCGCGCCTCCTCCTTGCCCAGGAAGGCCTCGTGGTCGTACTGGAAGCTCGGCGCGTCCTCGTGCTGCTGCGCGGCGCCGGGCCGCGCCCGCTCCTGCCACGCCGTCGGTTTGCCCAGCCCGCCCGGCAGCGCCAGCGCCAACAGCAGCAGCGCCGCCGGGCACCGCCCCGCCCCGCCGCCCATACCCCGCGGCCGGCTCACGCTCCCCGTCCCGCCGCTAGCACCGCGCCGCGGACCGCCGCCGCTCACCGCGCCCGGCCCCGCTCCTCCCCCGCCGTTCCGCCGCTTGCGATTGGGCAGCGGCCGCCCGCCAGCGCGGCCCGGCCCGGCGGCGCCACGTCTGCAGGGCGGTGCGGGCGGAGCGGCGGGGCGGTCCGGCAGCGAGCCGTCCCCTTGCTGGCCCTGCCCGGGTCCGGGGCCTCGAGGGTGGCCCTGCTCCGCACGGCTGTTCCTCCCCGGCTCCTTGTCCACCTCCGCCTGTGTGACGGCTTCAGCGGGGTCACCGAAGTTTGCCCTCGCTTTTACACTTGGGAAGCGATCTGTGGTTGCCGCTGAGCGTAGGCCCAGTGAGGTCGTCCCTCTGAAAATCAGCTGTGTCCCTTCTCCTGCTTTAAGGCAAAAAGTTCACCGAGAGAACTCGGGGAAACAAATTGGAGAAGTCAGAGTGCGTTCTCAGCTTGCTCTGTTGACGGACGAGCGGGTCGGCACAAAGCAGCAGCTCACTTAAAGCTCCTCTCCTTGCTGTTTCTCAGTCTGTGCGGTCTGGCCATCCCATGTGTTCGGCTTATGGGTCCTGCTGTCATCCCTCCATTGGTTTGGAAAGGACAAAAATAGGATAATTTGCTTTTTGAGACAAGCGACAGCAAAGTAAGCAAATGAGCGTAACTATGCCATGAGTGTAAGGCCAAATCAATACCCCAGCAATACTCAATAGAAGAAAGAAGGTTGCCAGCGCTGTCCTACAGGATATTAATCCTCCCAGTGCCACCACAATTCACAACACAGTAGAAGCTTTCTTCTGCAGTTTTAATTCATAACACTTTTTTTTTCCTGAGTAGTTTTCCCTGGGATAGTGGTATTTTCTGTTTTAAAAGCGTCGCTATGAACATCTCTGCTGAGAGAAACCTACCACTAAGTGATCAACGTTAACTATCTTTAGAGTTTAAGGCGCTATTTTGCAGTAATGGGGCTGAGTTCTATACACATTAGGCTTCTTTGAATACAAAGTCTGCAACGCTGAGAATGTGTTTTTAGCAATTTATTTATGCAGCAGCAGGCATGCTGGGTAGTTCATAAGCTTTTAATGAAACACTGGTGGATATTAGGGTTTTATGGGCTGGAAAACAGTACAAATCAAAGAGCTTTGCTTGCTGTTTATAACGTTTTTCCCCTGAATCTAACAATATTTATCTCACTGTTTCCATCTTACATTTCACTCTTCACATATTTACTTTCACTGATATATTCGCTTTCAACAGACTGTTCCGTATGAAGCGCACTCTGAGCTACAATGTGGCTGTCCTATGGGTCCATTCACCCAGATCAAGACAAAGAAGACAAAGATGACTTGTTCTATATCCTGTCTTCAGCCTGCATTTGCCCTGATAAGGGTACACTGACATCTTTGGTCGGTATTTCTGGGCATTGCTAGCAGTGCCTTTCCTCAGGCCGTGTAACGAGCCCAAGGGCACGCCATGTTTACTGCCTGTCTGCTGGCTAATACCTGTTCCTGTGCTTTCAGTAGCAATCCTCTTCTCAGGGCACATCATCTCTCCATATCGTTTTTGAGTCTTGCCTACTAAAACAGTCACTATACTTGATGGCATCAGAATGTAGCTTTCAAAGAAAAGACCACTGTATATTCTCACTGACATTTAGAGTCTGCACTAAAACTAGAATCCAACTCAGGCCTAAAGACTGATAAAAGTAAGAGTGATGGAGAGCCTAACAGCTCATAGAGTGCAAATACACCTTCAGTTACAGAGCCAGTCTCCAAAACTGCTTTAAATCTTCTACCCGATCTGATTTTTTTTGGCCTGTGTGGTTCTGCTAGCCATCATGCAAAGACACGCTCATCCTGGCTGATTCCCAGAGCTGATACTTTTTACTTCTGCCCTTGCAAAATCAGTTCATTTCCTGCTCACATGTGGTGCCTCATGGAGCTTGGCCCGATCTACATGGAGATCCCAATGTAGATAGGTTGAAGTTCTGAGAAGAAGCTGTAAGCTAGAAAATGGAAATACCGCATTTTTTTTCCTCCTGAACTCCACTGCTCCCTGTAAACTCAGAGTAACTAAATGTTGGTATTCCTCTGTACACAGAACATGTGATTGGTTTGGATAGCTACGAGTCAATGATGTACGTCACCTCAGATCACATTATAGACATTTATTCTGTGTTTTACAGACCCATGTTTTACATCCCAGTTAGCCTGATGTGCTTTGCATGAGCTCAGATCACAGCAGCAGAACTGTTTTCTAAAGCTTTTCACTTTCCTAAGGGCACAGAGCAGACTCATCAACGCTGCTGAGAATTTTCCATTGACACCAAGAGACGGCAGCTGGAGCTGTTTGTATACGGCGGTGCTGCATTTTGCCGGCGATGGAATTGCAGCAGTATTTCAGAATGAGCTGATATCTGATTTGTTTTGTGTGATCTACAATTGGATGACGTCTACCCAAGATGATCGTGGCAATACCATGATGCCGACAACCTTGTTTGTTGTGTGTGATTTCCTTCTTCTGTTGTCCTCTACCAGTCTAATTCTCTCAGTCCTCTACTCATCCAATTGCACTGTAAACTCTTCAGCCAGGGATTTTCTAGTATTTCTACTGATTAATTTCTGGTTACTACTGCTGCTCCTGGTTACCATTTCTACTATCTTTATGAGTTCTGTTGATTTTCTGCCAAGTGTATGCAGTGTCCATCTCACTTAGGGATCATCTGAGCTGTGCCCCAAGGTACTGTTGCCAATAAGGATGGTTAACGATCATTTTAGATCATTCGGGCGCAGTCTTAAACTTTTTTCCTCTTATCAGGAATCAGTGTGCTTAGTGTTTTTTTTCAAGCATTTACATTTTTCAAGTGTATTAAAAAAATCCTTTGCTTCTGACAGCAGGAATCTGTGCGCCATGTGTGCAATTTGCCCTGGTAATTACTTATGTATGGTGATAACCATAGCAACATCCCAGGTAGATAATGTCATGCAAATTACTGCAGCTCCAGGGATGGAAGATGTTAATGTAAGTATGTGCTCACACCCCTGGTCTTCAACGTTTTGCAGTGGCTCTCCCCTCCCTTCCCCCATATATGTTGTTTTTAAATTTAAATCTCTGTGATCAGGCAGGGAAAGAAAACCTCTTGCTATTTTTCTCATTGGTATTCACACAGAGGGAGGGGGAAGGTGGTCCTTCCATGTTTCTGTCATGAATAATTTTGCGTGCGGGGTGGAAATTCCACAGTGTATGTAGGGCATGAAAGTCTAGGGACTTGGAGTCACTGCAGGACCGTGTTGTGCTTCAACCCAAGTTCTTGCATTTGCAAACATGGACTGTGAGCGTGTGGGGGTGGAATTGTATCCACAGATGTTTAGATGGAGGTGTAAACCTCCTCAAATCATTGACAGAGGAGGTGGGAGAGCAGCTTTGTTTTTCAGAGCAGGCACGCTGTGGCTGAATACTTATCAGGGGCAGTGCATTGTCACTGCGATGAAGAAATAGCAGTGAGGAAGCTGGTAACAGTTATCCCTTGTTTGGTTATAAGCAAGAGAAAAATCTACATATGTGCTAATCTGCATACGTGCTAATCCTTTTGTTACCTTAGAAGTAGCTAGAATCTCTTGTTAAAAACACTTATTAAAAAAGAAAGCAAGGATTGGTTTTGCTTTCCTGGACAGGAGTGAAGTTGGTGCTGAATTTTTGGTTCTGTGGTTAAATAGTGGGAACGTGAGTGCTGGTCCTACAGTCCATGCTGAAGTTACTGACTTTGGAATCCTTGACTGCAGCAGCCATTAGAAGAGGAAGCACCTTGATTACAGAGAGTGGAGATTTGCAAAGAGTTGGAAGGGCTGTGCAGGCAACTGGAGTCTGTGGTCAGGGCCTTGTTTGAAAGAAAAACATTCTCAAAGCAAGCTGAGCCAGCACTGGGCCAGCACTGAATTGTCTTCATCATAAAATCATAGTCTCTTTCAAACAGAAGCACGTGGAGGAGTGGAAACAAAATTATTGGAGTCACTGAGCAACTTTAGTTTGACGCGAGAGGCAGCAGATGTGCAGAGTGTTAACTGGAGATGCAAAACACTCCTGATGTAGTCAAACCGAGCTTCTGGAAGAAGACTTGCCTAAGTTAACACCATGCGTGGGATTAATATTGGGTTTGATGATTCTGGTTCTCTGCTCTAGCAATGCTTTTGCTTTCCTCACTGTGCTAGGTGGACTCTCCATTTGTATTTCTTTCCAGCTAATATAGCTGAGGGAAGCTGCTGGCGTGCAAAAAAGCACTATATTAGCCAACTATGTTACAACTGGGTGTGTTTTATCAGAAGGCACTGGAAATAATAACATCAAAATCGCATGTCAAAAAAGCCTGCATGTTTAATAAATAATATTTGATGCACATGACTTTGTTTTCTGTCTCTTCTCCTCACTTTTTCCGCCTCGCCAGTTGCTCACCTTTGCTAGTTTATGACATGATGTTTGAGGAAACACTGCATTATCACATGCAGCAGACATCAAGGGAGAGAAATTGTCTTGTCATTAATAGTAATTGTAAAACCAACCCTTCAATAAAGCCTGCTTTTGGCTACAACCTCTCTCTCCTGGGATCAGAAGGGAAACAAAATCCACAGCTCTCATCTGGTGAAAATATTTAACCCAGGGTTAAAATCTTCATGCACAAAAGTCAAGTGTGAGATGAGGCTCATCACAGGGCTGAGAGATGCATCCAGGCTGTAGCAGGAGAGCAGCCTGGACTATGGGTATCCCGAGGAATGAAAAAACTCAGCTTTGTTTTCTAGCTGTGTCTTAAGAGTATCATCAAATGGCAAGCTTCTGGTGAAGACTCACCATTTTGTATCTGTTGTGCCAGGGGGGAGATGTCATCAAGGAGCCTTGATAACTGTTTGCCTCCTGAAATTTTGGTGAGTTCCTCCATTACTCCTGTGGGGGTTTGTGAAAGGCTGGGGGAGCTCCAATCAGCTGTTACGCTGTGGCACACATTGCAGAAGCTGCCTCCCTCCTCACAGTTGGTGTTTCCTACCTCTTAGCTTTCAGATACGTAGCTGTGTTTTCCCTGCTTGGAAAATGTTCTTATTTTGATGAGTGCTAGGACCTGAAAGATGGCATGAAGTTCTACAGCAAGCAACTCTATCAAATGTGGCAGAGTTATAGTATAGGTGCTGCAGACTCCCAGCTCTGTGGAATGTAAGTGGGAAGAAATGTGAATACCTAGCCCTGAGTAGGCAGCCTGGCTTTCTGGGAGAACCAAAATGGGACTGACTTGGAAATCAGAGGGGAGGCTGCCTCCAGGCTTAGACTTTTCATTGCAGTACAGCACAGTTAAGCCACCTCGAAACAGAGAAACACCAGATGCAATGTGTGTCCAAGGTCCACTGAAATCAACTGAAATCGGTTTAGTAACTTCAGTGACCTGGTTTGAAGTGCTAATAGTGCACAGACTATGTGCACATAGGACCCAGAAGAACAGTGTGCTATAAACAGTATGATTTTTTCTCTCTTTTTGGGATCTAATTTTTATTTAGGTTCATTCCTCAAAACATATACTGCATGCAACCTTAACTGCAGTCATAATGTACATTACTGGGACAGTGGGGAAGTTGTGCTCTTTTGACTTGGCAGATGAAACAGAAGCAGGCATCTTGAATGAGGTGTCCTCAGTAGAACACTCAAAACCTTTATTTTTCCTAATTCTAACCAGTCTGTTAAGGATACCAAACATAATTATACTAAAAGATGCTCACAAAGGACAACACATCAACTGATGGCTGTTTGGCACTTAAAACAGAATGCCCAAAACTGCAGTTTTGAGCTTGCATAAACAGAGCTCATATAAGAGGTTAATTGCTTAAATATATTAATTAAAGGAAGTATACAGTTCCAATTATTGTTTTGTTGTATAGCCATCAAGGCCACAGCATGCAAGTTTTTAACTGATGACAAGTATAGTGCCAAAACTTCTGTAGGAAAACACATTAACTAGTGCCAGTGAGCAGATTATTGAGGTAAACTGAGTTATGAACTGGAACTAGCTATTGTACACAGTTGTAAATGTCAGTGAACCAGACAAGTTAATTCTTTGACTGTGAAGTAATGTTGGAATGCATATTATATGCAGTTTATGTTTAAATATAAACATGGGATTACCTTTTAGGCTGTGAAATGGAATCATATACGCAACAAACGTTGCATCCAGGGCCTTCTATGAGTGAAAACTGTTGTGTCAAATATGGTTAGTTTAGTAGGGTTGATGGGCTTTATTCAAGGCTCCTAGAATTTATCTGCCAAGCATAAATAATGATTTAACAACTAATAGGGCAAGGCCAGAAATATAATAGCTTTTATGTTGAAATTAACATCAAGTGATCTGTAGACATCTGCTAAGCAAGCCAAATGTGGTCTGTGTGCTGCGTGCTTTGCCTCACTGCCTCAAAATAACAAGCAGTGCTTATATTTGGAGGGGCACTTTTCCTTGTTAAAATGAAAAAAAGAAGAAGCTCTGATAGAAAATCACTTGCACTGTTAGGTTCAAGTGTGTGATGAACATTAAATAGCCCTACAAATTTAAATAACGCTCGATGCTGAGATTTCAGCCTTACAAATGCTTTTGGTTTCTGATGTGCGCGTAGCGTGGTTCAGAGGGAAATTAAAGTCATTTTTTATTAGAAAAAGAACGGCAAAGTATCAGCCAGGATATTCCAGCCTTTTGCAAATGCAGCTCTCTGGAGTCCAGTCAGTGTGAGAGCCTGAGCATCGATGACTTTGTTTCTCCAAAATGACCAGAAGGCTTAGGAACTGTAAGAACCACAGTGCAGAGAAAGCCTGAAAAAGCTCCAAGTAGCAAAAATCCCTTCCAAGGAGACATTCGCTGCTGCCTTGTAGAGATCTGTATTGTGTGTGTCAGTGCTTGACTTCTCTGGGTGCCAGAACTGAAACTGTACTTCCTTTGCTTGAGAGCACCGCTGTTGGCATGGTTTGCTTGCTTTGCTGGCTGTTGCAGTTCATCTGCTTTCAGGACCATCCATTCGATCTTTGGCATCATCTCTAGGGGTCTCAGCCTTTCCTCTGTTTTAGAAGTATTAGAAGGAGGGTGAATTGCTGAGAGGGGAACATAATCTTTGTGAGGCAAAGTCTAAAGATGTTGGTAAGCTGAAAGGACTACCCTGGCAATTCACCATGTACTATGCAAAACTGAATGAGGAACTCATATTCATTGTGCTTATGCATGCTGAAGTTCTTTATGTCCATATTTAGATCTGTTAACACAGTAAGATTAAGCCAACTTGACTTTCTTGAATGAACAAAGCAGAGCCTCTAGTACAAATCCCAGAAATGTGTACTGCCACCAGCGTGGTGAGTAACACAGACCTGAGATCCTGTGCAGTTTGGCAGTGGTACAGAAGACGCTGTTCTGAACAAGTTGGATTCCCTTTGGTACAGGAGGCTTGGCACCAACCTCACTGTGAGCTGGCTCAGGTTCCTATGGGGGCAGTGAAGGCTGGGCTCTGTGCTGGACTTGGTGTCTCTGCCCCAGCCTTCCTCCTGAGTACTGAAGCGTGGCCTCAGGCTGCTCTGGTTTGCACTGCCAGCAGTCCTGGGGATACCTCTGCCAGCTGGGTTAGCCAGAACACACAGAGCTCTAGCCAAAGTCAACTTCTCCCTGCAAGGGCAACCGCAGCAAGGAAAGGACCAGATGCTGGCTGTGCCAGTTCTCAAACCACAGCTCACCCTTCCCAGCAGGGGTTTCCCCAGCAGATAAGTGGCAGCAATCTCTTCCTTGTGTTGACATCTCTGGAGGAGAGAGGTAGAGGATCAAGGCAGTGGCTGGAGGAAGAGAGATGCTGCACTGGCAAATCCAGAGTTCTTCACAGGAGACCAAATTTTGACCGTGACATTCTTCTCTGCTGCTTCAAGCTGTGCATGAGGAGATGGAAGAAATGCCCTTTGCAAAAGGCCTCTTCTGGGATTTCTGTATTGGAGCAATGCCCAAGGGAGTTAGTATCCCAAGGCAGGAATGGTACATAATTCTTTCTGTGCCTGGAGATCCTTGCAGTCCTGCACAGCTAGAGAGCAGTATCTAAGCTGGATGGAGAGAGTGGCCCATGAGTTCTATTGTCTGGCTTTGCAGCCTTGACTGCTGCAGTGACTAAGCACGGGCTGTTATTCTAGGTTGTACAATTGAGCTACCTTGTGGGCACTCATCTGATAGGAGTGAGGAACTTGTTCTGTGTTACTGAATCTTGGCCTTCTGTGAGAAATGTGACTTGCAGATTTCAAATCACAACATGTAAGAGCTCCTGGGCTGTGCCAAGGGTGCAAACAGCCCAATCGGTTGCACTGCATGATTAGGTTACTGCTTCTAGTACAAAACACCTGGCAAACCAGTCACTTCTGCACACCTTCTGGTGTGGTACATTACTGCATTTTAGCATTCCACACCAGAGGATTTCCACAGTCACTGCTTTGTCTTCCATGGAAACCAAAATCCCTCTTCAAGTAGATGCAAAAAGTCTACTAAAGATTTCATGTTACTAATGTTTATGTCATTTGTTTTTATGCTGCCTGTTAATTACTGCATTTAAGAGTGTGCCCTTCTTTCTTCAGGAGCAGTCATCTATTTGGAATGATGCTTTTTGGAAAAATATCAGCACATTCAGTATTATTGCATCTCAAAAGATTTCAGATTCCGCAGTCAAGAAAAGTACAAACTGAGACTAAGCCTGCTGAAGAAATTGGTCTTGTGTAAAACTGGTGTTGGGACAGAATCAGACCATTTGATTTCAAAGGACTTCGGTCTTAGTGTAATACAAGGCAGTGAGAAAACAGGCATGTATTGGAAGGGGGGCATGTTTGTTGTAACATTGGGAAGTTTGCCTTCTAGGAAACTTCTCTGAGTGCATGAGCCACTGTGGGCATCTTGCTTTTGCTTGCTGAGAGCCTTCCTCTGAGATCCCAGGGCAAGGCAGAGCCAACAAATAGGTTGTAAGCCAGTGTGCCAGCCACGTAAGTATGCCTGAGGTGTGGGTTTGGAGTAGAGAAGTGCTGTGCTGGCAGTATGGCCAACAGAGCAGACATAAACATGTCCATGGTCTGGTAGTGATCAGCCAAAGGGGGTGCATGCAGATCTGAGGCTCTGCTTCCAGAACTTACCATCATTCAGGTAACAGCTTCTTCCTTTTGGCCCTGTAGGGTGCCTCTGCTGGAGCCAGGTGTTTAACAAGGAGTACAAAACTTGGATAAAGAGCAGTGCTTTCTTTTGCCTGCTTTACTTCTGAATGTGAGCCCAACTGTTTGTGTCTTTCTTTGACTGTCCTGTGTGCTATTTCTCCCGTCTGAGTGGGAAGCCCTGCTCTCTCACAGCCCAGAAAACTTTGGTCATCAGGCAGCCATGCGTGGTCCTACACACAAGAGCATCACAGAAGTGATGGAAATGTAGTATCACTCCATAGAAAAACAGTTGGGAGAGTCCTTAACTTGCCAACATGCGCCCTTACTGCTCCTGTTCACCCTGCCCCTTTGCAGTCCTGCTCTGGCTGTCTGGCAGAGAGCACGGGCCTTATACTGAGCATCTGTTAGAAAGCAGCTTTAGCTATCTCAGCAGTCTGAGATGTGGCCGCAGCTCCAAGCTTGTTTTAACATCTTTTGGTTCTGCATGCTGCTCTTCGAAGAGCAGAATTATTATGTTCACTAGAAAAAATTACCTGTCTTTTATGCATCTGCCTCTCACTGTGATCAGGGACTCTCTTTTGATTGGAGACTGTCTTTATCTCCACAGGTCTACGCAGCAAAATGAAGGTGTGATTGTAGCATGTTGGCCAGTCTTAATCTAACTGGCAGAGGTAATAGTAGCAGTGAGGATGCCCCAGCACTGGCTATCAACCAACATATTAAGTTTTCAGAGACCTTGTGTATATACCTCAAGGTATTTTGGCACTGCAGCAACTGATGCTTGCAGGGGTACCTGAGATGGCTGTTAACTATTGTGTGGTGAGCCCGTCATTTAGCAATGAGCAAGTTAACTGCTACAGCATTTATTCTGCTTCTTGGGTGGGTTTTGCAGCTTGTCCTGAGTTCCAAGCTGCAGATGAT
>PPHD01014876.1:0-16429 GCA_002909625.1 Bambusicola thoracicus | reverse complement strand
GAAAAACTTCCTTCTAAATGATTCCTGCTTCTTACTTGTGGCACGTGTCAAACCTGTACAGTGACGTAGGGTGTGGAAAGTTTCCTGATCCTTGCAAAAGAAGTCCAGACACCTGAGTCTTTCCTTCCTGGCATGGTTAGTATCAGCTGAATTAATGGCTGACAACATATAGCTTTGTGTCCTCCCACCTTCTTTTTCGTGTATGTTAGTAGTCAGAAAAATATTTTTCTTCCTTTCTTCCTTACTTTCTTCCAGTGAAATGTACTTATTTTCTAAGCGATCTTAGAGTGGAACCTTGAGGAAGCAGTTCAGGTTATTCTATCAGTGCTGGAGAAGATGTCTGGGCTTCAAGATCTGGCTATGGGGGTTACATAGGCTGATCTTGTGATCAGCTGTAGAGCTTTAAAAGCATCCCCTTGAAGGAAAAATCTCAGATAACTTCAGAGTTAAACCCTAGATTTTGCCAGTAATGAATTTAGCTGTTAACTCGGTTCAAGGTAGTACATGCTGGGATGTATAAGAAAAAGACCAGAAATAGAGATGAGAGTGGTACTGTTTCACTGGGAATAGAAAGAGTACCTGGGCCTCTTGAAAAGGAAAAATGATTGCTCTCAACATGCCACCCCTACTCTGTAAATTTGCTTGCAAATGCTGTGAAGCTTGTTCCTTATGGATGTTAATGGAGATAGGCTAAAGTTTACTCTTTCCACATTCCTATTATTGAGAATATATGTCAAATTGGCCAGTGAGGGTCTGAAAAACAGGACATACACACCATGAATATGGATTTAAATGTGTTAATGGCCTGTGGGGTGATGTAGAGATAAAGAAGGAAAGGACAGAATGAAGAACACCTGGAAGAACCAGGAGTTCTTCAGTTACATAATGTCCTTCTGAAGAGTTCTTGAACTAAACTAATAACCAGAGCTATTTAGTTGGATGTATCTCTGTTCTTATTCAAATTGTAGCTGAAATAACATAACTTGATCTTCAGCTTATTTTCCAATTCAGAAAGAAAAAGGAAGACTGCATTGCATTGTCTTTCGTTTCAGTTTCCCATCTTGAACATCTTGAACCAGCATCCTTGAATAAAGCTTTGAGCATAGGAGCTTATGAGAAAGGCTGTGAAAATGATTAAAGGGTTGAAGAAAATCTCTATTTCAGGAGAAATGAAAAGGCTGAGAGTTAAAATTAAGAGGAAAGTCTCATAAGGGTGATATAGTTCAGAGGAAAAAAAGAAGAATAAAGAGAGGAAATTGTGTTTCTCTATCTATTTTGGCAGGATGCAAAAAGAGTCAGTAAAGAAATTGAAGTTTTAGAACTCCTTTACTAAGGGAAATATAATTAACTCATGGAATTCACTGTCACAAGACTTTGATTCAGCTGGTCTGTTTTGGGTCTTGAGACAAAAAGAGCCTTGAGATCATCTATAGATTCACCAGAAAGGAAATGGATTTTTGAAGAAGCATGATTAGACCCTTTTACTTCCTGCTGCTCTCTGAAAGGAGTTAGGTGGAAATTTGAACAGGCTGTTTCGTAATTGTCCTTTTCTTTATCTTGCAATTTGTTCTGAATCATGCTGGAGATATCCAGTCTGTTACATCATGACACATGAAATGAAGCAGTGTATGTCAAGGGCTAAACTTTCCTTTTATACATGAAACGATATCAATAGGGCTGGTAGTATCTCATCACTTAATGTCTGATTTAAAGATCAAACATCTTTTGCAAGCCATACTTCAGCTTTGAGAATAACTTTGATATTTCAGTGCTGTGTAAAGTGTGCCCCCATATCCTGCAGGCCTAAACTTTAGGGAAAGATCTGGGTTTCAACACTGTCCCTTATTTTAAATGATTCCAAGGTGATCTTTTAATAATATAAAGGACATTTTGATAAAAGTGCTCTGATTTTGGAGAGCACTGAGGGCTGGTACCATCAGGCCAGGTACTGTAGTTTTACTGCTCTTTCCATGGTGGAACATCACATTTCCAAGGTGAGAGGGCTCCCCTTGAGTGAAGTCCTTTTGCAGGACCTGGAATGTGTCAGCAGGTTCTGAATGGTGGATTGAAATGATCTTGTCACCTGTGCTGGATGAAGCATCAGTCGGACTTTACAACATATCCAGCTGCAAGAAGCTGGGCACTGAAGCTCTCATGGCAGGTAGAAGTGTTAACATACCTCTCTCTCAACACCAATGCAAATTTCTGTTGCTTTTTGGGCCCCCTAAGGTGACTGAAGGATGGTAGTCAAAGGCCACGAGAAGTGGCAGTGACCTATTTCTGCACTGTGAAGGAATAAGCAGTTTTGGCTGGTGTGTTTGGTAGACAGTTAACAGCGCTCTTGGTGGTCATCGGAAGTAGGTGTGAGAAAAAGATGGGATGAAATTCAGAAGTCTTGTCCTGTTAGACATATATTGTATTCTGGCTGCTATGGCAAGTTTGGTTTCGTGGATGTGGTGGTGGGGACAAAAACTGTGCAGGAAACTCCTCAAATGTTTTTTTAAATCTCATGATCTTTGAAAGCTCTTAACTACATGCTCCAAGTAAGTGATGCTCTAGCAGTCCAAAAAACATCCAGCTGATAACGTCTATATCCTCATCACTGATCCGTGCACGTTACTGCCGCTCTGGGAGACACGTGTTGGAAAAACTTCGCCTTTCTTATCTCTTGAATCATAGAATCACCCACGTTGGAAAAGACCCATAAGGGTTGTCCAACAGCCAAATCTGAGTCTTGTTTGCCTGCTTCCTGGGCAAGAGCACTACAAATTCCTGAAGTTCTGTGTTCAGATTTATCTCCTAGCCTGGACTGGCTTGGTGGATCCTAAACTTGTTGCACAGTTTAATTTTCTTTTTCAATAGAATTGAACAAAGTACTTAAATTGGTTAGATACGTTGTAAGAGGATTTGGAAAGACTATACTTGGCTACTAGTTGCAGAAGAGATAAAACCACTAAGTCTATTACTAAAAGAACATTATTTTTTTTTCTCCTGGGTTACAACATTAAAGCTAATTATAGCAGGTATAAAATCATGGTAACCTCTGACTTTCACAAGAGGTGAAAAGGACAAAGGAAGCTCATCCCGAACCAATTTACTTGCTCTAATTGGGAGACATGAAAGAACATGAGACTATAGTAGCAGATAATATTGCTGTGTCTGAGAAAGATCCAGGCTAATAATTTCAGCTTTCTTGCCTAACGGGTAGAGCAGTGGAGCAGGATTTTGGGGTGCCTTGGTGTTTTTTCTGCCTAAGCCATTGGCTAATGAAGGAATTTTTTCAGCCATTGCCTTTCCCTTTTGTATCCACATTTCCATCTCTTCAAAAATGAATTCAGGTGCCATCATTGTCTTCACAACATAATAGTGAAATAGGCTGGTTGACAGTATTGAAAAGAAGTGAGTTTAAAATGTCTCAAAAGAAGTAAAAATAATTCTTAAAAATGTTGAATTCAAGTGAGGAAAATTTGAATCAGAAATAAAATAGATGGTAACAGCATAATTCTCTAGAAATGCAGATGCTCACTCACAGTGAGTGGGAGAATCTTGCATGGAGCTCGGTGTTCGTGTACCATGGGGAACGTGTTAAAACGATGGCGTGCCACACAGGGGAAATTGCAAATGTGGGTGTCTGTCAGATTTTAACCTGAGGATAGATTGGACCTTTGGAGGAGGTGACATGCTCTGAGTCAAAATGTCCACAAGTATTTGTCACTGATTTGCCAGAGAATAAAAAAGTGCCTTGACTCTTCCTGGAGAAGTGACTGAGTAGAAACAGGTAAATGACAGCCATGGCAAGGTCAGTGTTTATGATAGTGTCCTGTCTTTGAACTGCTTCAATCATGGGTAGAGTTTGAAGAGATGTGGTTCACAAGAGGATGAATAAAAGGGAGAAGGTGATGTCCTTGCCCATGCCTCTTTCCCAAGGAAAAGGATGGAGGTTGCAACCTATGTTTTATTGCAGCACAAGCCTCAAAGTGAAAGCAGCACTGCTGAAGTCATTGATTATAACTGCTGGCCAGGTTGAGGTGTCAGGGTCTCAAAGGCCTGATCTGAGAATCAGCCAATGCCTGGGACTTCTCAGGGAACACAGAGAACAAAAGCAAGCAGGACATGAACTGCGTTTTATTTTGAATCCTGGAATTCTTCCAGCTCAGCAAATGCTGTTTCTCTGTTTCTGATCCCTTGGGGGCTGCCCTCTGGTCTTCCTTGTGTGGGAAGTAGGAGAAAACCTTCCCCTGTGATAGGGAACTCCACTTTTTGTAATTACAAACCTGTGATCTTCAGCAGAGATTGAACTGACGTTATGTGGACTGGAATATGAGGGGGAAAAAGTGTCTCTTTTTCCAGGTCACTTTAGTAACTCCTGGTCCATTAGCAGGAATGGAATAAAGTCCTGCATTTTTTTGAAACTCTTCTTCTTAGGGAAGGTTTGGGTGAGGCTTAATTTCAGTCTAATAGGCTGTTAAAATCTTCACATTCAATCCTTGATAATGACATTAAAAATCGATTACATTAATGGTACTCAGTTGGAGATGTTCTGAAATACAGATAGGATCAAAAAATGTGTCTTTGCAGAACAGAGCCTTTGGTGCAGCAGACTTGTAAGCTCTGCTTGGTCTTCCCAGTCACCAAGTATTTTGTTAACTCTTCAGGAAACAGTCGCAAATGACGTGTAAGTTGGTGTAAATCTATTGCTAGGGGGGTGAGGAAGGGGTAAGCTTCTTACCCTGTTATAAATGTTTGCCCAATATTGCAGCTGAGCTTCTTGCCTAAAATTACACCATCCTCACTATCAGCTCTAGAGGTTGTGCAGTCCTCCCTCCTTGGAGGTCTTCAAAAGGCCATGTCACTTGAACATGGTCCTGAGCAACCTGTTCTAGGAATCCCTGCTTTCACAGCAGGGTTGGACTTGATGACTTCCAGAGGTCCCTTCCAGTCTTCATCACCTTGAGATCCTGGGTTCACTCAGGCCTTGGAAATTCAGCTCTTCACTGCAGATATCTGCAGTCCTAGAGATGTCTGGTAGACCTTGCTGCTGACATTGCAGTATGACCGTGGACTTTCCACATTACTGTGACAAAAAGTTCTTGTTCTCATACCAGTCCCAAAGAGAAGGATGGACCAGTGGCTGGAAACCCGCTCAAGTGAGTGGTGATCAGCTTTACTGCATGCTGGACAGTGCAGGTTGGGTCATTCGGCTTCTCTGGTCTCCACGTGTGAAATAACTGCACTGCCTAGGTGCATAACTGTGTTGAGAGGATGAATGCATTGGAGTATCTCTAATAATCACATCCTCTAGTAAAGGAGGATGTGTGGCTTTCTGAAATAGTCAGATAAGTAGCACTATTCCCAGCCTGCCTGTGCTGAGTAGTATCTTCACCTCTAATTCCCAGACTGCAATTCACCATCCTCTCATCTCATATTATGTAGAGATGTAATTGAACCACCTTTTCTTTTTCACATGAAAAACGTGTGAAACAGATGTTGCATGCCTATTATTTCTTTTAAAAACAGCTTGGATTTCTTACTGGTCAGTGAATTTTTTTTTTGTAGTTGTTTAAAAACTGAAACCAACTTATGAGAGCTCAGAGAGGTTTCTGTATAGTTATGAGTTTTCAGCTCTGTACAGTTTCCAGACTAGAAGTTCATCACTGTACCTTGGTAAGGCTACAGCATAAGGATATGCTGGTGATAGTCATCCGTTGTGTCCATCCTCCTTGTGCAGCAGATGATGTGGAGCTAAAGATGCAGAAATGATGCAGACACTCTGTAGAAAGGGGAAAGAAGTAGAGGCAATGCCATGAGGGTTACTCTTCAGGGGAACTGTGCTTGATTCTTGTAGCTGAGTAAAGTTTGCCCTCCTTATTCCCAAATGGGGCTTCTGAGATAATCCCGTGGATCCTTCAGGCATCAGCCTGCTGCTCTGGAGGTATGAGAAGACTGAGAGGAAAGAACTTCTTCCCATGGCTGGCTTGTTCAAATTGCCTTAACATGGTTTGTGAAAGATAACCCTTATCTAAGGAGGGAAGGCTGCTATAGTGTGGGGCTTGGTGCCATTGCAAGAGATGTGTGTGTAGACAGCGCATATGGCATAAAGATGAATTTGTAAAGCTTCCCATGAGCTTGTAAAATGAGTGATAGAGGACAACCACTACTGTTGCTTCCCTGGGCTGTTATTGGGTGCCCATGCTATGCTTATGGCAGTGCTGATGGAGGCAGAAACCCACTGGTTCCCCATGATCTTGTTTCTGGTAGTAGATATTATGCTTTGGCCCCACTGCTAGTGTGGGAAACATAACTGAAGCTGAGACTGCAGTGAGTGTGCTGGGGCAAGCTCTCCACCTGGTGTGTTGTGGCATTAGGATGGATGGATTGAGGTAGGACTGGGGAGGAGGGTGCAGTTAGTTAGCCAAAGCAGTTTGGGGTGAAGAAAGCATGGTAAAGGGACAGAGAATCTTCACCAGGACAATGATGAGGTTACTGTATGTGATCCAATGCTTTCCGCCATCCTTTTATTCTCCTGGCTTTAGAACGAGAGGGAATGGCCTCAAGTTCTGCCAGAGGAGATTCAGATTAGATATTAGGAAAAATTTATGGTCAGAAAGAGTGGCGAGGTGCTGGAACAGCCTGCCCAGAGGGGCAGGGGGCTCGCTGTTCCTGGAGGCCTTTGAGAAAAGGGTAAATGTGGAACTGAGTGACATATTCTTGAGCAGTCACAGGCATGGGTTGATGGTTGGAGTAGATGATCTTATTGGTACTTCCAGTTTTAATGATTCTGTGATCTGTAGGAAGGAAGGGGATTGTGAAATACAGCAACCTTGTGCTACATTTCATGGACAGGTGGTCTGAGAGACTCAGCAGAGAGGCAGAACCTTATAAAGCCTTTAAAACTGGTAGAAATGGGTTGATGAATGAATAAGGTTGCTCTGTGTGACCTCAGTGAAGGACTTCATAAGGTGTGTCTAAAAAGACACAATCACTGCCTCAGCTCAAGCATCAACATAGAGCAACTGGTAGGAAACTACCAACCTGATATCCATCCACAGAACTACATCCTGTGCAGGGGCTGCAACAGTGTGTTATCACTAGAGCTAGGAGTAGTGCGTGCATAGTCTTGTAGTGGGGAGGTGAATTTGACTAGAATGGACGTTGCTGCAGCTCAGCCTGGCCAGCCTCAAAGCATGGTGTTCTTGGAAGTGAGCTGTTTCAGGCACGTATCTGGGAGCCAGGGATTTTTTTAGCTTGCCACTTGCTGCTCATTTTCTCCCTTGTACTAAGGCTGTGATTCCAGGAACCCTGGGTATACATGGGAGCACCTCTCAAAAACACATACAAGTAATTAAACCTCTCAGCTCTCTTCTTTAGGCTTACTGTCGTTCTTCAAATTTTGATTTTAAGATAGGACAAAATGTACAACTGAGAGCTGACATTCTGTTCCAGCACTGAGCAGGGGAATGAAAGGATGAAGAGGAGACTATTCAGGCAGCCCCAGTGCTGTTCCTGAAATAAGAAAAGGTGGTTGGTTGCTGTCAGGTACAGCCTCTATTTCTATTTCCCTCTTCTCACCCCATAAGTTAGTAGTTAAATTTAGCTGTCCGACAGGTATGGCAATGGATGTGGCATGACCGCTTTGGCTGTTCAAATAACTACTGTTCTGGCTCGCTTGTAGCTCTGAAAAAAAATTCAAAAAAATGACATGACTGTTATTCAGATGAAAAGACAAAAACAAGCAACAAAATAAAGACAATTGGGTAAAATGAGGTGTAACTCTTTTGTCCCATCTAGATTAAGAAAAAAACGAGCTTTTAATGTTTTAAATAATCCAAACTTTATTTGCAGAACTAAAACTTATCATCCTCCCAAATTGAAAAGATTGTTTGAAATGCTTCAATTTAATGTTATTGAAATTAAAGTAAAGAACAATTCTCTATGCTCCCTTCAAGGAGCTGTTTTGGTGAGCTTAGCGTTTGTTACTGCAGTGATGTGGTTGACCTAAATCTTTGGGGAGAAGGGGGCAATCCAACAAAAACTATTGAGCAAAACATTTCTATCACGTTGCATCAAGGGAGATTCAGGTTGGATATTAGGAGAAATTTCTTCTCGAAAGAAGTGGTAATGCGCTGGTACAGGCTGCACAGGGAGGTGGTGGAGTCACCATCCCTGGAGGTGTTCAAGGACTGTGGAGATGTGGTACACAGGGACATGGTTTAGTGGGCAGTATTGGTGGTAGACGGATGGTTGAACTAGATGATCTTAGAGGTCTTTTCCAACCTTAATGACTCTGTGATTGGGTGGATGAGGCCTGCAGGATGCCACCTCTTGCTGAAATGTCTTCTCCTTTAAGTCTCCCTGATTGCTTGGTGATCACTCAGTCTGCAGAGCTGAACTTCAACTTTCTCCTGTCAAGAGAAGGACAGGAGATGCCTGTGATGCAGTACATGGAGCAGGTGCACCAACCTGCTGGGATGGGTGTGGATGTTCTTGCTTTGTTGAATATTAACCTGCCTCTCTACAACACACCTGTCTCTGGAGCCTTTTACAACCCATGAGTGCAGCATGCACGTGAGGGGTACCATCGCGACGCTGTTTGATCTCAGTGCTTTGCTCCCTTGGGCTTCAGCACAGGGGAGGAAGGCTGCTGATCGACCTCATCTCAGCTGCTCCAGTAGTAGCAGGGAGGAGAATGGCCCGCTGTGGGCATGGAGATGCTCCTCAGGGGGCAACCAGCCAGTGGACTTCTGCAAAGCAGACTTGGTGCCACAGGCCCATTTTCTGCTCAGTGCAGACGTGGTCAGAAATTGGGGAACATTGGGATTAATGCTGTCTGGTAGTGTGTCTGCTCTGTGCTGCCCTTTGATCATCCCCATATTCTCTGCTGAGCTCCAGCGTTGTTTGAGGTTGCAGAAGGGACCGTGCTGATTTCATTCGCTGTCTTTATTGTTCAGTGCTCAGCCCTGGGTTTATTTACAGCTCACCATTCACACCAGGGGCTGAGGAGGGGAATCTTCATTTCCTTCTGGGTCTTTCTTTTTATGGACTTCATTGCTATATTGAGCTCTTCACGCAAACATTAATTCACTTTCACAACACCCCTGTGAGATAGACTGATGTTTTTGTTTGGGGTATTTTTTTATTTTATAGTGGAAAGGTAGGTATAGAAATCTGAAAGAAAAAGGTAGTCATTAATTTTCACTTAACACTTTCAAAACGTACTTTGGGAACAGCAGTAGACTTGTTATTCCTCTATAGGCTCCTTCCCTGTGAAGTTTCAGGGCAACAACCCAAAGCAAATGATTTCTGGGGCTTCTCATAACATCACAAGTTTTCTTACAGCCCTCCTTGATTTAGGATGGAGCTGTGCCACTTCATCAGTTCCTAAAGAATGCTTTTATACCTAGAAGTGTAAAACTATACACGATAAAAAGAAGTGGGAGTCTGCCTTTAAGTGTGTTGGTAACTTCATGTACTTAAGATGGATAGAGGCATGCAGAAACCAAAAAACACGTAGGTGATGGTGGTAAAGACTGTCTTAGTGGCCGCTTTAGCTTGACAATAACAGTTTGTGCAACTTGTACTGAATGCTCATCTGAAACCTTCTACCACTCATCCCATCACATAGCCCTCTGTGCCATCTGTCAGTGAAAAGTGAGTTTTAAATTCACTAGTGATGTAGCTGTACTTGAGGAGGGGGAAAAGGCTTTCATGATATTTCTTTATTTGGTATATGTGTGCTGAAGGAAGAAAATGTCCAAGAATAATTGAGATGAATCAGTTCTCTATATGTGGATGGTTTGAATATTTAACATCTGAGCTCTTGTGAAGCGAAAGGGGCAAGGAACAAACACTTCTTATTTTTAGGATTGGAAAGTGGATGGAGCTGCTGGCCTAGATTGTGTGCTCCTTCCAGGAGGAGCTGGAGCAAACAATCCCAAGTGGAGCATATCTGTGTGATGGGGAGGAGTTCTCATGTTTAAGCTGACAACAACTATTTGAGTTCACTTTGAATTGTTTCTATTGGTGGTGAGGGAGGTAAAACAAAACAAAAAGCAGCCCAAAAACCTGTGTAGAAAGTATGAAACCAAATCTCTGTTTTTGAAACTGGTTACATTTCATGTATCTGAATGAAAAGTTATGGGGAAAAAAAATAAAAGGAGAGAAAACGTCAATGAAGTCCCACTCCCACTTGGAAAGGGGGATGGTTTGGTCCGACATTACTGCTTCTCTGCATTACTGATCTTCATTAGTCTTATTGCTGTACTGTTTTGGGTCCCGAAGTCCTGCTGGTGTCAGAGTGGTCCAATTTGAGTTTAAGACAACAGCTCTGCAGAGGTATTTCTATCCCCCAGATAAGCTCAGCGCATAGCTGCTATCTTCCTTCTTTCAGCCATGAATGGATAGCCCAAAATTAACCCAACCTGCTACCCTCTGCCCCACATTAATTTGGAGACACAAGGGTAAATCATTCAAAGACAAAATATATCTATGTTTCTGGGCAGTAGTTAGTTGTCTTGCTTCCTCAGCTGCTCCAGTGTTGGGCATTTGGCATTGCATTGGGCATTTCCAGTAGACTAGGCATTTTGTAGGCACTTTCCTCTGCCCTTCTCTCTTCTGTGCCGTTCTTGGAGCTTTGCACTGGTTTCAGTGAATGATGCATCTTAACATTACTGACCTATGCACAAACATTCCACTGGTTGTCAAATGGATTATTCATAACCTCCAAATTAAGCTTTAGCAACAATTCAGGGGGAAGTCTAGGCTTTCTTCTTTGTTGGAAGTATTGCTGTTACTTTAAAAATCAAAAATAAGAGCAAAACACAGTGAAGAAGGGATGGCAATAGTTGAGGAGCGCTGCCTTTCAGCTGAAACTGGAAAATTTCTACCCAAAAGACAAATATTTCAGGAAATGACAATGGAACTGTAGTTCTCTGAATTAATGCATTCACTGTTAAGTGAAGATTATTTATATTGGAGGAAAGAAATTCAATGTGGCATGAGATATTTGGTTGCATGTTTGGAAAAAAATTAGAATCCACAAGCAGGTATTCATAGTTTGCGAGTAAGGAGACTGGGATACAGATGAGATGAAGGATGAAGACGCCAGACAATTGCTTTGGTAATTTAGATTTTGTTGGTATCTAGAAAATTAAACTGCAATCAATTTGCTTCAAGCAGAAGTACTTAGCAGGTATAGGAAAAACTGTTTGAGACATTAAGCGTATATTCAAACTAGTTTTCCTGGAATAAAATCATTCGGAGTTAATGTCTATTCTTCTTGCTGAGTTGAGATTATATTCTCAGTGTTGTTTTAATAGCAGGTCTAATGCAATTTTTGAGACTTTATTTGGAGAGGCAACATATTCGTACCCACGTGATCTGCAGACACTGATTTTTGTTGTTGTTGTTTATGCTTGGATGCTTCTCGCTCCAAAGGGGAGATGCAAACCCCCAGCTGACTTAGGCCAATTTGTGTTCTTGACAGATGAACATGATTCTGGTGCCAGTTCATGCAAAGGTTTGCCTTTATTCCCTTTATTCAGCCCTTCTAAAGTCATTATTACGGTTTTTTTTTACCCTAAAGTTGTGTGATGCTGCTGTTTCTGTAGCATGGTCTCTGTGCAAGTGTTGCCTGGACATACAGGTCCAGGTGTTTTGGTGTGTTAGGTTCCTGCACCAAGATGAGAGCAATGGGAGGGTGAAGGAGTTCCCAGTGAACCTCAGCTGTCCCAACTCAGAGACATTCCTCTCACGCCATGCCAAAAGGAGCCTTTCAACACGTTCTTCCTTTCTGCAGTCTCCTGTGATGATATGTTTGCTGGGACCCTTTCCAAACTGCTGCACAGCCATTCTTTTTGCCAGTGGAAAGGCAGAGGTTTCACACTTGGGATTCAACACTGTGCTCTAGATGGTAGTGACCAGGTCCTCAAAACTCAGGTTGCTGATTTCAGTGGGTTTCAGATCAGTCCCCAAAGGTTTCTGACCACGCTGCTGTGCTGAATTCATTGCCTGTGATTGCTGGCATCTGCCTGCAGGGCAGCCAGCAGTGCTGGTTGGGTGTGCTGGGCTGCTGTATCCTGCCGAATTATTCCTTCGGCAATAAAGACAGGCGGGTTGACAGATAAAATATTTTCTGTCTTTGTAATGTCTTTCTTCACTCAAAATTTATGGATTTCTTCATGCTCATAAAACATTAGAAAGTATATTCTCTGTCCTATTCGTGCATTACTTGCGTAAATTTGAATCCATCACTTTGAAATGATATCATTGCAAATGGGGTGCAGAATGAATAATGAAATATCTTGAACCCTAGTAACTTCAAATTAATGTCCATTACTGCGGAGTAATTACTGTCCCATAAGCGAATCCTTTGTACCTCTGAATAAGTTTTTCCAGCCCGTCATGCCACAAAGTCCTTCAAACTTTCTCTTTCAAGTCGATCTAAACCAAAAATACCCATACTCTCTAGGCCCTGATAATTTTCCAGACATGTTAATTGGTTTTGTGGAGCTGTTTGAGGCCAGGAGAGTGGCTGGAGTGCATCTCTGGATGACCTTGTCCTGGATACCACTGTGATTTGCAGCCACCCTGTTGCTTTTTTAGGTCTTCAGAACAGCATGCCAATTCAGCAGCTCATTCTAGACCCTTTTGGAACTAATACCAAATTGTTGCAGTTGTCCTTTGTTGCAAAAATGTTCTATCCTGTTCTCATGGCTGTGAATAGATTTTTCTAGGAATATCTCATGACATATTTTTCCTGATGAAAGGAGAGGAAAACCTCTAACCCAGGTATAAGCTAACGTAACTCGTCTCTTCCCGTGTGTCAGGTTTGCTTCTGTTTCTCAGTGCCTGAGGCACCATGAATCAGAATCTGGTCCCACTTATTGTATGTGCAACGAAGAGAAACAATGGGTGCCACTGAACATCGAGCAATTTAAATCCACTGTCTTTCAGGAAAGTCATTCCTCCCATTTTACCGATGCGCTGTGATTGATCTTGCTGAAGTCTGAGGCTGCTCTCTTGGTTACAGATGAGGAACTGGCTCAGGTATCTGAAAGGAGTCTTAGCAACATAAATATAGACTCCAGCTCCACAATTCTTAAGGTGATTACTCTCTTACAGACTACTACCTAGACTCTTCTGTGTCTTCTGTGGTTTGTGCAGTTATGTCTGTGATTTGTCAATTTATGTAGTACTATTTCATATATTCTGCGTAATTCCAAACCCTATAATGTTATTTTTTCCTTTTCACATCTTGCTATTTGAGACAGATCATGAACATAGAGCCATGCAGACAAGTTTTCTCTACCCAATCCAGAGCCTCTTGGGAGCTGAAGGCTGGGCAATGTATGGCTGAAACCTGAACCTAGTTGTATGCTGATGAATTAGTTCTGTAATTACCTCATTTCATAATGACTAGTTGGTGCCCGAAGCTTCAAGAAAAATCATCCCCAACCTGAATGACCTGTCTGTGTCATTAAACAGGGACTGACCTAATGAACCAGAGTTATTTAAAAATTAAAACATAATCTCTTAGGCGCCTGTGTCTGCATGAATCTCTGGAGACTGCAGATCTCTGTTGGGTCTTCTAAGAAGTTTTCAGAACAGATTTCTCTCTCATGGTTTGATTTGCAAGCGAGATGGCCCTTATGATCTAAGCAAATGAATGTGCTGTTGTTGGGTCATCCCATCTTCATGAAAGCTCTTTAATACTCTTCTAGTTTTTCTGCTAGCTCAGGAAGCTCTTCAAAGTAAGGGTCAAGGAACCTGATGCAGACAGTGCCATCCCCCTAGCTGTCCTTGCCAGCCACTCAGCTTTAAATATCTCAGATGACACTATGAAAGGCTCCCTGCGGGTCTTTGAGACTCCAGAATGAATGAATATCCTTGGATTAAACGATGATTAAGTGGCTGACAAAATGGGATGAATGAGGTGCTGCAAGGCAAGAAATCCTCCATTATAGCAGCTGACCTCAGGCCAAACTTCCTCTGTTTCCCCGTCTGTAAAATTGGAAGTCCATTATGTCACAAGCTAAGGTTGAAGATGGTGTCTTAAAACCAGCCTGCACTGGAAGACAGTGTCCACGTTTCTGCTCATAGCACCCTCTCCTGCATTTCTGCACTGCTAACATTTCTTAGGAGGAACTTTCATAAAACAGGAGCTAAGGTATGAAGCAGATTTTTCCCTAGAATGAAAACCTTTGTGATCCACATGGAAGGGAAAAACAGCTCCATGAAGACCTCATAGAATCATAGAATGACTTAGGGGACCTTAAAGATTATCTAGTTCCAAACCCCCCAAAGTGGGCTGATTGCTCCCCACCAGATCAGGCTGGCCAGGGCTCCATCCAATTTGGCCAGCTATGCCTCCTGGAAAGGGGCGTTTACAACTTCTGTGGACAGGCCTTTAGGGGGCCTGGTGGAGATGGTCATGCTTCTGTCTTCTGTGAACCTTCATTGAAGTGCTTGAGGCAGCTGGCAAGCAGGCAATTACTGAGTATCTCAGGAAAGATGCAAAAGCAACACAACTATTATCCATCTTCAAGGAAAGGAAATGAGGGAGGGACGTAGTAGGATAGTAGCAAAGCAACAGAGAACAAAAATGCAGTCATCTTTTGCTTCAGGCAGCTGCCTGACTTTTTTTTAAGACCTAGAAAGGGAGCAGGCTGCAGTGCGTGCTAAATTCTTCCTTCTCTGGAGCTTGCTGTGAAATTCATTGTGGATCTTCCTGGTGCGGATGTAAAAGTGAGGCCTCAACCCAGTGAGGTCAATGAGCCCACACAGCACTTCGAGCTGAACTGTTGTTTTTTTCAGTCCCAGCATCCTGGCAATGACACATCTTAGCATCTGCCTTTCTTGCACCTTTAATTGCATTTGGTTTGTTCTTAGCTTCCTGGCTTGGGCTGCAGAGCACTGTTGCAAGCTGTGGAATGGCTCCCTGCCATCTATCCCAGTGGTCATGTCAGCGTGCCATGTGAAAGCAACTATTGCATCTTGTTAAAACATCCTAGCACCACCTGATAAAAGAGGTGGACATAACTAGGATCTCCTGATCATTAAGTAGGTGATGTCCTACCTGTGGAGTTCAGTTTTACATAAAATCATTTAGTGTCCAAATGATAAGAAAAATAACTCATTGCAGTCTGGATGAAAGATCCCTGGCTGTTACAAAAGCTTAGCACTGTTAGTAGGAACTCCTTGCCATGCAAACCTGGAAATCTGAAAGATAAAGAAGTGGAAATGTGGTTTCTGGTGGAAAACTACTTTTGTTTGAATAAAAGAAGTCTTGTCTAGGGGGCCTTAAACCCCTCCCAGCTTAGTGTTACAGGCACATAATCCATACCAATGGTGTTATTTTGTGTGAGTGTTGGAGATGCTTTTTCTTCCTGGAAAGAAGCAGTAAGATTTGGGAGAGGGAAGCATGAAGTTCCTTCTTTTCATCAGTTAATACATATGTTCAAAGATAGGAGTTTCATTATAAAAATGTGGAAGAAAGAAAATGTGAGAAGCGTCTCATTTTGGATACCACTTAATGTATGGCTTTTACATATTTGAAATAACACTCTATGACTTTGTGCTTTGAAATAACACTGATAACACAGTCTTGCAAAAGCTTTCCCTTAGATCACCAAACTGAAAAGTTCTCTTCATCAGCTCCAGGTGGCAATAATTGTTTATTATTTTTTTCACCATTTTTTTCCACACTCAGAAAAGTGATTTTCTCCCCCATGATGGGAAAGTGTCTGCAGGGAGGAATTTCCATTGCTGGTCTCCTCTGAAATGCATTCCTCCTGAATTGAAAGGGTCTGTGCCTGCTGGAATGGGAAGCACTCAAACCTGACAGGGAAATGGAATAAAGTAGACACGGGAGAGTGAGGAAACGAGGTTAAGTGTGCATGATTGCTTCCTTGCACCAAGCCCTGAGAGCATGATCTACAGAAAGTTGTAGTCTAGCATGATGTGAAAAAGAAGAGCTTTCTTCTGTTTGCATAGATGGCTTTGGAACCTTTAGTGAGGAAGCGTGTTGATATGAAGAATACAGTTACATGAAAGAGCAGCATCACTGCTGTGCTGTAGTCTGTAATGCCGGAAGAAACACATAGAAGACAAGCAATTTGTCCATGTGACATCTGGGTATTGCTGGCTGCAGATCTTGACTGTTAAATTCAGTTTAAAACATCTGAAGAGTCTACAGAGGCAGTTCAGCAGACAAAAAAGAAATGCTGAAAGGTTAAGGATCCCCTACCAGCGTTTTCCTGGGAAACAGGGAGTCTTACAGGCGCTTTTGTGTAACAAAGAGAAGGGTGGGCAGTCTTCAAACGCTGGCAATGAAAAGGGGTTCTGCTCAAGCAAAAGGCAAAAATAGGCAAGAGTCGTAAGGATGTGTATCTGAGCAGCGTTCCCTGGAGATGAAAGCATGTGTGGTTTCTGC
>PPHD01014875.1:0-16430 GCA_002909625.1 Bambusicola thoracicus | reverse complement strand
ATTGAACTGATTTTGTGTGTAATACTTTCACACCATACTCAATTCCATAGGTGCTGGTCGTTGTTTTGAATCTGATTTCTTAATCCTGTAGGCTTTCCTTTGTTTTAAAAAAAGTTGAGTTGCATTTTAAGTATTCTTGTTTTGGAGATTTGGGAATCTGTGGAACCCTTAAATATGTTCTATAGAGTTTTTGAAAAGCAATATAGAAAAAAAAATGTTATGCAATACAAATTATGTGTAATTTTCTTCTAAATTAAATGCATAAATCTGGAAATACCCATGAGAATGAGAAATTAATTTGTTTATAAGCATCTCTTTAAAAGGAACAGCGTTGTTTGCTTAGTCTCAGTGTCTATAAGCAAACAATATATTATCAGTTCTTTGGCAAAAATTTCTCTTCTGTACCAAATATACCAAATTCTCTTTTGAAAGAAATAGCACAAAACCAATCAGAATGGGTTATGTGGTATTAGAGCTTAGAAAAAACAATAAGACTGAACATAGGAAGGCATGCTCAGAAAGACATCTTGAATAGCAAATGATTTTAATGAGGAGGAAGTCTTGTTGGAGTCAGAAGTTTGAACTTTGAGCAGGAGTAAAAGTGAGAGTCCTCACTCAGTCTTCGGAATTGAGGTATGAACTTCCTTACTTTTTGTTTTATAAGGATCTCTGTTTATATGTTTTTCTGTGGGAAATTTTGTTTTTAGAGAGAACCGCAATTTCAGTAAGACTTTGTTTTACCCATTGCCTTTGTATAAACGTGATCAATAAGTTTGTTACTGAGTTTACTTTCAAGAGCACCAGGCAAAACTGCATATTCAGTGAGAACTTTTGGTTTTGGTAAGATATAAACATCTATTGAGAATGATCAGCTGGCATCCTTTATCCTATACTTGAGCTGTACGTTTAATGTTATATATCTTTACCTATTTATGTATATACAGTGTGTATCTGAAACATTCAGTGGTCTCATGAGGGGAGAGCTGCTTGTTTCCAGATGGGGAAAAGAATGATTGTTTTCCTAAGCGTAAAAAAAATCTTTATTTGAATTGACTATTTTGAAATGGATTGGTAAAATTACTGTTCTTTTGCACGTGATGCAGCTCTGAATGCCTTCCTTTTTCTGCCATATAGTCTGAAAAGGCCTAGCGTAGTATGTTTTTGAAAATAATTTTATTGTGAAATGCCAGCTGGTGAAATACTGCTAACATTCCTTTTCTTCATCTCCATTTGTTTCACCCTCCTATAAGGCATCTCAGAAAGAAAACCATTCATACTCTGGTATTTCTCATGGGAGAAATGTGATGTTTTTTTTTTTTTTTTTTTTTTTTTTTGTCTCTGCCAGCTCAGAACAGGCTGAGTCTAGATGGTCAGTCCTTTGAGGCAACCCATAACTGGTGGCTTGTTGTTATTGATTTTTTTCTTAATTCCTTTTTAGCTTTTATTTGGTTGTCTTTTCCATCACCACTCTGTCCAAAAACTGAACCGCAGGTGGTCTCATTCTACAGCTGGCTGAATCTGAATTGTTATGCTGGGCTGAGGGTGAGCACTTCTCAGTTCATTGTCAATATTTTTTTTATCTTCCTATGTCTAGTAGTTATCACATAATTAATAGTTATTTGTATGTTGCTGTTTACTTTTATGTGACGTAGAGAGAATGAGGTATGAAGGGCTGTTCGTGTCATCATCCTTGCATGTTTCATGGGTGTCATGGTTTTATGATTTTTGGTTATCGGTATTCCACATCATAACATCTTGTGGTGCACTGGGAGTTAAAGAGTTAATGCTCCAGTTCCAGGCACCTGTCTGGAAGAGAAGAAGAACTACATATCCCAGTGGACTTTGTGTTCAGAGAGGAGACATAACCCCTGGCAAGATCACGAGACCATCCCTTTTTCAGCTCTCCTCCCTGCTGCTCCACCCAACTGTGCATCTCACCTCAGCGTTATGGTGAGACCTTTCCACCTTTAGGACACTCTCATTATATTTGATTTTTTTTGCTTCAATTCTAATTATATTGTATTATAGTGTGTTATCTTGCATTCCAATATCTTAATTAGTAAATTAGCTTGTTTCTCCTCAGATTGTTGCCACTGTTAATTATTCAGGGTCCTGTTTCCCCTTTCTGGAGGTGCGGATCTGAAAATCCATCTGCCCCACTAGTCACAGAACTGGGCCAAACCAGCCCATAAACTGTTGACAGTGGCATGGGTCAAGGCATGCTATCCTGCAGAATTTTAGTGAATAAACAGACCGCATTTTAAAATATTTCTGATGGAAAAAACTGCATCTTTAATGTGAGGGATTGACTTCCTAGAAAGGCAAATAAACAGTATGTGTGTATATATACATATTCTTTTTGCCTTAGCAATTCAAGGGCTTATATATGAGGGTATCAGATTAGGAAACTTTGTTCTTCTGTTGATGCTTTTTCTATACCTCTCTGTGACTATGCTGCTTGGTATGGCATTTGTTTTGCTCTTGATTTGAGATATTTTTGCTAGTCCTTAAAGACTGCATTCTGGATTCAGCTTACTCTGAAGATAGTTTACTTTTTTGGATTACTGGGAAGATGAAATGATGGGAGGTAGCAGAGGGCCATCAGCAGCAATCGGAAAACTTGTAAGGTGATGATCTTACTGGTCTGCTGAGTAGATGCTAAGAAAAGCAGGAACAATTGCATCCCATGTCTTAACTGTAATGCAAGAGGAGGAATGAGAGAGCTAGATTGCAAAGAATGGACTGTTTAAATTTCCATTTTAAATAAAAGTTTACTATAAAGAGCAAAGGCTGTGGTGCTGCTTTCTGAAGGTATCTATCCAACCTGGCAACTGTTGCAAGGGGCAAGTTCAGGATGTTAATTTCTGTTTTATTTTTTCATCTTAAGTGTTACTAGGAAAGGGGGACAAGGCTGCAGGGTATGCTCTTCTGTTGGAGGACTCTCAGAGTCAAAGGTTTGAGAGCTGATGTCAGAACCAATCAGCTTGTCAAAGTTAGTCTGCCCTTGTGTGTATGTGTGTATATATGCACATAAGCTCATCAACTCTACCAAGTTTAATTTCTTCTAAGAAAACAAACAAACTTGCAGATACAAAATCTATGATCCCATATAACTTTTATACACATTTTTTTAGGTTGAAGGATTTTCTATATTAAAAAAAAAAAAGGCACTTTCCAAATGATGGATTGGAGTAATATCAGTGGGATATCTTTTTAAAAGGCAAAACAGAACAAACTAATTACTTGAAGTAAATACATATTTATGAAGAACTGTATAGCTAATTTAACTTCTGAATTTATATTATTAACAGAAAGGACTGACAAGATAAACCAGATACATAACAGTACTTCTATATATTTATTCATAAAAAGGTATTTAAACAATGACTTTCTTCTAATTTGTTTATGATATTAACCGTAATAGCTGTTGCCGAGATCAGAGTGAAATCTGACTGAATTATTTTTGTGTTTGGAGAAGTGTAAAAGGGTAAATATATATATCTAGGTAAATATATATATCTATAACATACTCAAGGTTGTAATAAAATCTCTTTGCCTTAGCAAGCCATCCTTGTGATATTGCTGCATGTAACTATATGTAACCATGGAGTTTGGTAGTCAAGGAATGTTAGCAGAAGAAATAATGAAAGAAATTAATAAAAAGCCATATGTAGCTTGAGCATCAAGTCAAGCCCATTGAGCACTGTAGATGGTGGCGGTCCTATGGTTCATGCTAGGCTTACCCTGTCTCAGCAGTTGTACAGCTGAGAGCTTTTGCCTCTGGTAAAAAGACGGTAGGAACAAAGTGTGCTTGAGATTTTATTTTTACCCCCAAGCAGTTGTTAACTGTAAGTGCTATTTTCTTTCCTAATACTTTATTCCAAATTTTATCAAACTCTTTGGAGGTAGTTACAAAGGGGGATGTCTTTCTCTTGTTAAACTGACTTCATTGGTTTAAGTAATGTCCATTTACTACATGCACCTTTTGTTTTCTTTGGAAAAGTATTTGTGTGTGTGTACTCTTCCACGTACAATTCTGCTTCACGGTTCATCCCAAAACAGCTTTTGCCTGAGCTTTGATTCTGTTCTTCTTCCTTCAGTTGTACTGGTGAATATCTGGGGATCCTTTATTGAGCTGCTGACTTGTACCTGCATCCCCAGTCACAAAGTGCTGCTCTTGCTATCTTACCAGTCAGAGCAGCCATCTCCATTAAGGTTGTTATTGACTCATCTATGTGGAATTAGTGCCAAAAATATCCTGTGTTGCTAGCTGTACCTCCCACTGCTCAGCTTACTTTGGTGACAGGTGTATTTTCTCTTCTTCTCTGTCAGGTGATTTCTTCACCTGTATTGAGTCTATTTACTAAAAGTAGATAAACTAGGCAAATGTTTAACTGGAGGTAATCTGTTGCTATGTCTATTGTCATTTGAGTGTTACTGGAATGAGACATTTTTGTCCATTCAGTCAGGTGCATGACTGTATTTTAGCAGCGTGTGAACTGCACACCTCCTTTGTGTGTGCTCTGAGACAGGAGTCACCAAGTTGCACAGCCCTATGGGGTCTAAAAACTGCTTTCTTGTATGTTGTGAGAAAGGGAACTTGGCTGCTGGGGGATTTGGGGATTTTCTTTCTGTTGCTCTGATGGTAGTTTCTGTTGCATATTTTCTTGGAGGAAATGTGGCTGTGTCTTGCATGTTTGCACTGTACCCAAGGTACAGACAACTCTGAGAACCCAGGATGGCTACTCTCATAGTAAGAAAGATTTGTTTGTCCAGCCTTTGTAAATGTCTCTTCTGAGGCAGCAATTTACATGAAGCATATTACTGTTATAATATATGAAAATCTGATGTTGATATTAGAATTTTATTTATTGAAGTTCTGCGCAAGATATTAGGACATACTTTGATTTGCAGGAAAGATGCATCATGATAATTCACATACAAGTTTTGGAGTTCATTTGCCACAGTTGGATGCAGTATAGTTCCACATTTCCTTTTGGTTTGTTTTTCCTGTTTATTTTTCCCTCTAGTTTTAAGTTGATACGTATGCAATTTGGGACATTCAGTATCCTCTTCTGTACTTCAGACAGCAGTATTAAAGAACATTTTTCATTTGTGCTTCATAGTGTAGACTTTAGATTGTTAGTTTTTTTCTAATATGGTTATAATTTCTAACAACTACATTTTCATGTGCTCAGAGATGTGGTCAAAAAGGTATGCTGAAGTTTATTCTACAAGAGAATGTTAAAATAACAGTGCCCACTGTGAGCACTGTTTCGCATCAATTTAAGAAAATTATTACTGTATCTGCCTAAAATGTGTCACAGTCTCATATTTGGAGGTGATTCTCACCGTGACCTTGTGGATGTTAACAGTTTAACCAGCATTCCAGTAATTTTCTTGACTTGAACATACTTCAGCTTGTCAGGAGCTTTGCCTCATTGTGCTTTGAGTTATAGCACTAGAAAACCTTTATTGTAAATATGCATTAAATCAGTAGTCTAAGGCACTCGAGAAATGGAGGTTGGTAGGTGTCTGCTCAACTGCAAAGAACATGAGTCCACAGATGTAAGCAGAAATGAAAAAGAAACGGAAGACTCTGTACCCCTCAGTAGAGGCTAGGGATTTATTATTTTAATTTGTGCAAAAATTAAATTACAATTGTATGGATATTTCAGTAATGTAGCTCAAATTACTTAGGCAGTCTCTTGAATTCAGCATTACTGAGAAAGCAATTCAGTATATAGCATTACTGTTTGCTAACATTTATTTGTATCTCTTACCTATAGTTTCATAAGATTTTTATCCTCTAGCAGAGCATATATCAGCTGTTATCCACTGAGCACAGGATTTCTAATCTCACGGAATAAAACCATAGATAGTGTCATAAAAGCTGAAATACAAATTTATTCAAACTAGCTCAGTAAAGCAAATTCGAGGGTTTTGCTAGAAACAGAACATCTTGTACATCAGTGAACAAAATTGTCTGATTATTTGGGAATTTCCATAGAAATAAGAAATTATGCAGAAATCAAAGCATAACGCTCACTGAAGTTTGGACAAGGACAGTAAAGAGTCTTGGAGTTGCACGGAGTGGGAAATAAAAGTGAAATCACTGACTTATTCTACTGCTTTTGAGATTATGTTCAAAGATAATTTCCTTTATTTTTTTTTTCCTTCCATTTCCTTATGCTTCTGAAAAAGAGCCTGAGGTGTTGCCATTTGAATATTAACAGTGTAGTTGTTGTAGCAAGGGACAGTGTAGTTGAAACTACTTTAGTAAAGACCCAAGTAGACATCTCCATTGTGGAAAACCTAGAGGGAAGTCTGAGGTGAAAGTCTTTGAAGAACTTCTTTGTTCTCTGAGTTGAGTTTGAGATGGCTGTCACATCTGAAAAAATGCTAATTAAAACAAATTGAATTAATCCCCTATGTTAAGGACATCTCTGTTCTCTAAATGCTTATATAATTTTAGTTGAGGGGAAAAAAAATTATCAGATTTACAAAACACAAAAGCTGACAGCCAAGATGATGGAGATCATGGAACCAACTAGGTAATAATGTACTTCTTCATGAAGCAAATTACCCGTTGATGGTGGTCAGCTAAATCATGAGAAAGTAAAAATGTAGTAGCAGTCCAAAAATTCAGTTTTGTAAAGGACATAACATGGAATAAGAAGTAACCAATCAAAGATCAAAAGTTATACATGAAGCATGTGAAAAAGGTATAAGTGAGGAAGGTGAAACAATCAATCAAGCCACAAAAAAAAAGTCCCAGAGGAAATAAAAAAGCCAAACTCCGTGAAATACAAACCAAGAAATGGCAATAGAGAGGCCTCTCTGAAAAGAGGAAATTGTTTTTGTAAAGTGTAAAATAAAGAATTAGTGAATCTTATTTCATTACAGCTTTAGGACACAAGTATAATTCTGTGGTGGTAATTAAAGACCCAAAAAAAGCCAAAACTATTTATCTCCCAGCCTGGGTTCTTTACTGGTGAATTACTTACAGGGTACCTTGGAAAATGGAATTCTGTGCAAATTACATGACTCATCTGTATCCCTTGGGTGTGGAGAAAGAGAGTGGATAAAAATGTTCTTTATATCAATATTAATGATGGAAGAAAGGAAAATAAACAGGCCAAAAATATAATTCTTCTAGATATCTGAAATTGTATTAAGATATAGTGTATTTAACCAGATCTGTCCTATGACTGTATCTACTAAATGTTGCAGGAGGTTAAGTTAAAGCACTAGACTCCATATATGCTAACTATTTTCATTGAGTTTTTATAAATGAGTGCATGAAAACTAGTGTGTGGTTAATAAAGATAAAGGAGGTACCTGCTGAACAGGGAGTAGCAGTGGTTAGTGTCTACCCATCATACCACATTCTCTAGCATTTCCTTGAAAAAAAAAAAAAATTAACAAATACTTTGGAATCAAATTAAATCACAGAGCTTTTATGAAAATTGATCTTGTTTACTGTTGGAGGGACACAAATCTCTCTTCTTCAGTGGTTTTCTCTGATATTAATGCATAGATCCTTTGCAGTGGAAGGACGTAAGCCAATATGCCAAGGCCATTTCTGTGGCTTCCTGTTCCTTTTCTGGCCTGAGTCTCTTGGTTAACAATCTAAAAATGGTTTTTGTGTGCTCATTTCCACACAAGATCCTGCCTCTGCTCTATCTTCAATGGGAAAGCACCTTTGAGGGCCTGTATCTGTCAGCTCTGGTGGAAGTCTTCCATTGTTTATTTCTCTAATGAGTCCTGCTGGCTGCCTGGTCTGACTATTCACTTTCAAAATGATTGTCTGCTGTCATTAGTAATTTCATTATTTCTCTGGCATCTGACAGTCTGTTGACTGTGCTAAGTGCAAGTAACTTCACAGAGGTAATAAGTACTGTATTACTTTAGTAAGTGGTTTTATTTGGCATATGATATCCAAGTAGACTTGACAAACTTCCCAGGTGCATTCTTTTACAGTTCTCTAATTTCCAGACTGATTGCGAACTTGCATTAGGTTCCGGAAATACAATTTCAACATATAGAAAAATATGGATTTATGTCCAGTATTTTTTGTTTGTTTGTTTTATATGTAGAAGAAATTCAATATAATAGTTGACTTCTTAGAATTCATTAGTTATTCTCTTGCTCTTTGCTAATTGATGTTTTACCTATATCAAGAGAGCTATATGTTGTTTTCCATGATCTCTAATGACACTGATTTCCTGACATGTTTCCCTTGGATCTAGTTGCTGTTACTTATGAGGGTGATTAGCCATATGCTTGGGGCTCTGAACACCAACATTTTCTGGATCAGTATGTGCTATTAAATATAATGCACAATTTAAAATCAGTGCAGAAATATGAGTTTGAAGTTCAGACATTATTTGTACAAATTACAACTCTGCATGTAACAGAATCTTTCCCTAACTGGACTGGAAAAATTTCTGCTACATAGAAGCACATGTTCCCTGATAAAGGATATTTTTAAAAAATGCAGATGAGTGGTTTTTAAGTGCTTTGTCAGTTCACCACAACAGAAAATTTAGCTCAGCACCCAACTAAATGTGTATAAACATAAATTTTGCAGCAAAATCTGATATTTGATTTTGGGCTCAGTATTAGAGACTACACTCTAAAACCAGTGTTTTTATTTTTTCCTGTATACCAATTTTTATTTGTTTGCTAAAATGCACTTATATATTCAGTGTAGTCTACCCACAGGGCTGATCTCAAGGTTTGTAGCTGTAAAGCATAAGGAAGCTCTGCCAATCCCACTAAGCAAGTAATAGGCATGGAAAAATAATGCTTTTTGTCTTTTCCTTAATGTTTTCCTTAATGAAGACACAGAAACACACAGCTTTAAATAGTGGTATTATGTTGTAAATTATATTTGATTATGAAAAAATATTACATCTCCTTAAATGTATTGCAAAGAATTTATGTAGACTTTTGTATAACAGCTTCACAGTAGGACTTAATGCATAACAGATGAATAAATGCAGTTATCTTTTGTGTATGACTTCTACTATACTGTTTTCATGCTCCAAACTACTTGTGAGTGGTTAGTTTAGAAGACAGAGTTAATGCAGTACCAGTTCCATAGCTGTGTAAACCATCCCAGTATCACCTCTCTTCAATAGATGACTTTTTCTTATTTTGAGATACTTGAAATGTAGGCAGGAGAAGGATTTCATTAGAAATGCAATTATTCAAAACTCTGAAAACAAAAGTCTTTTATTTTCATTCTGACAGTCTGGATCTAGCTGACCATCATTTATCAGTTAGCAGATAGGTGACTAATACGTGTGCAGTGCTGGTAAAGGAACAGGCAGCAGATTGTGCACCACCGTTGATCACAGAATCACAGAATGTCCTGGGTTGGAAGGGACCTCAAGAATCATGAATCTGCAACCCCCCACCACAGGCAGGGCCACCAACCTCCACATTTAATACTAGACCAGGCTGCCCAGGGACCCATCCAACCTGACCTTGAACATGTCCAGGGACGGGGCATCCACAACCTCTCTGGGCAGCCTGTTCCAGCA
The DNA here is from genome assembly GCA_002909625.1 of Bambusicola thoracicus. Lineage (NCBI taxonomy): Eukaryota > Metazoa > Chordata > Aves > Galliformes > Phasianidae > Bambusicola > Bambusicola thoracicus. Next base: position 6,879 of record PPHD01014875.1, on the reverse strand, counting down.
CCTTACCTCTCTCACAGTAAAGAACTTTCTTCTGACATCCAACCTAAATCTTCCCTCCTTCAACTTAAAACCATTTCCCCTTGTCCTGCTGTTATTTACCCTTTCAAAGAGTTGACTCTCCTGTTCATAGGCTCCCTTTAGGTACTGCAAGGCTGCAGTGAGGTCACCCTGCAGCCTTCTCTTCTCCAGGCTGAACAAGTTCAGCTCCCCTAGCCTGTCGTCTTCATCAGGGAGGTGCTCCAGCCCTCTGATCATCTTTGTGTCACTCCTCTGGACCCTCTCCAACAGTTCTCTGTCTTTCTTGTATTGGGGGTCCCAGACCTGGACGCAGTACTCCAGATGGGGCCTCACAAGGGCAGAGTAGAGAGGGACAATCACCTCCCCGTCCCTGCTGGCCACCCCTCTTCTGACAGAGCCCAGGACACTGTCAGGATTTGCTTTCCGAGCTGCAAGAGCACAGTGCTAGCTCATGTACCTCCCTTACTGCCTTATTCAAGAGGTCTAAGGTTCAGTATATATACAGATCTGTTTTCTTGTTAAGTGGATAAGGCTGCTTCCTTCATACTGGATTTGTTGAACAGCTCAATTCATATTCACCAGCTCAAACAGAGCTTAATAATGTGTAATTGTTACAGCTGGTGCGTTTGTCTAATGTGATAGATTAATGGTATTTTGCCTTGTAACTGCTGAACACCAATCCGTCTTAAGAAGGCAACTTTGATTCACTCAGCATATGCTCCAGCCATGCTCTGTTGCTTGCAGACAATATTTTGCAGGCCACTTGTGAAATCCTTGGGGCACAGGGTATTTGGGAATCCTTTTAGCTTCCATTTGTGCCCTTGCAACACTTAGCATTTGTTGGCAGAACATCAATCAACTCATGTATGTTGGTTATGTTGCATACATGAATGGGAGAGAAAAAGAAATAAATTAACATGGTATAGTGAGAAACTTGAGTGATTCTTTTCAAATTATAGAACCTTGGTAACATAATTTAGGAAATCAAGCGCAATGTTGAAACAGTATTTGTCCAAGTCTTCTTGAATTTAGTGATGTTCTGCTTTTGTTTAAGCAAAGCTATGTGTATTAAAAGTACTTCTAAATTAGTAATGTAGCGAACTGTAGAGCTGTGAAGGATGCTTCCAAAATGATGTTCAAATTTTCTGTCAGACCCTTTAAGAAAGGAGGGACAGCAGCATGTCAATTTATCTTTAAAGAAGCATTTGTCCTCTTGCTCACAATGGATCAGTGTATCATTGGTAGAGTCCTGAAGATTTTAAACGTGCTTGCCTGTATTTAGTTTTCATTTTTTTCTTACTAATGTAGCTTAATTTTACTTCTCTTCATGAACCATTGTCCACTGGTTTTGAGCCTTTGCAGCTTTCAGAAGTTCGTTTAAAACCTGTGTAAGCTTGAAAGCACCAAGGAGCTGCAGTAGTCCTTTTGTTATGCATGAAGTCATTCCATGTCTCCTCACCAGGCTGTCAAAGTGTTTTGTTTCCATAGCAAACTCTGGGGTAATACATTTTCTCTGAATTTGGTTTGTGCTGTAGAAACAAAATAAAACAAAAAAGTATTTTCTGTGAAAAATGTGTATGTATTCCTCTTACTAAGCTCTTCATATGGCATTTTTCCAATTTCTCTTTATTCTAGGAATGGAGGGCTCAATTCAGTTACCTTGACATAAAAGCCTAATGCCTTCTGAGACACTCCGAATACCTGGTATTGCAGATATGATACAGAACCTACAAGAGACTCACTCCTTCTGGAATCTCCACCTAGAGTTCAGATGAGATTACTCAACACATCTACAATAAGCTTTAGTTTGGTTATTTTTCAGTTAACCAATTATGTTGGCTGAGAAGCCGACATCAAAGATTAAGAATATCTGGACCCTCAGACTGAGCATCCATTTAGTCCACTGTCATGTTGCTAAAAATGGCCAAAGACAAATGATCAGAAGTAGACAAGTGCACGTTATGCATCTTTTTAGTGTAGTCTCAGAGACTTTTTAAGAAGTGTGGTTCTGTGTTTGTTTAGAAATCTCAGTGCTTTTTTTTTTTTTTTTTTTTTTTTTTGCATGCAGCCATGTATACCTTTAGCAACTTGGAAGTTCATTTCACAGGGACTTCAACAGCTCAGTGATGGATAAATAACCACTTCCTTTTGTTTGCTTGGAACTTATCACTTGTTCACTTCATTTGCTCTCCCTATTTATTCTTATTCCCTACTCACCCTGCCTGTGCTACCCAGGATTTTATAAAGCTTTTTTCACTCATCCCCTCAGCCCTGTCTTTTCTGGACCAAAGAGTTCTGGCATGCTTCATTGTTCCCTAAACAGAGGCCATTTCATGCCTTTGCTTGTTTTTATTGCTCTTCTCTGCCTTTCCAGATCTGCTGTATCCTTTTAATGAAAGGAAACCAGAACTGTCTCACAGTATTCAAGAGGCCGGTGAAATATAGCTATTTTATTGCTCAGTTGTTTAGTCTTGTAAGGTCCTCCACATTTCTCCCTAATTGACCATTTTCTATAATACTTTCAATTTAGTACATTAGCAAATTTCATTGTCTCCTGTGCACCAGAAGAAGTGAGTAGTATGAACATACTAAACAGCATAGATCACAATATAGCTTTCTCTGGGAATTTGTCAGTGTTTTTTCTCCATACAAAGAGCTTACTCTTTGGGTTTTTTTGTTTGTTTTGTTTTGTTCTGTTTGTTTTTGGTTTTTTTTGTTTTTTTTTTAAACCTCTTACATAATTAGTTACTTACGTAGGGACCTTCCATCCTATGTGATACCTCTCTAGGTTACCCAAAAACTTTTGATGAAGGATGTCGTGTTTTGCGATACGACCCTAATTAGCGTCCCCTTGTGAAGTGTTCCGACAGCCTGGCCAATTACACGCTTTTCATGACACCAACATGGTGAGCGGTAAAATGGCGTTTATTTGAGTGCGACAGCTCCTTATATACACCTCTTTGCTTTGTCTACGCCCTTCGAGGGTGCATCACCTGTCTATTACAGAGCAGGACAGAGCAGGGGAGGTCCTGTTGCGTTACATCCCAAGTCCCTGCCTCACACGCCTGATTACTACAGAAGGGCTTTAGAAAAGCTTTGATGCAGTCTGCTGCAGCATCCTTGTATCTAACTGGGCACACTGCATCCTAGGTGAGTGGCCCACTAGATGGATGAAAACTAGTTGGGTTATCAGTCCAGGCATGAGTGGTTTACCTTAAGGGATCTGTCCTGTGCCGTTGTCTTGTTTAGTTTTTCATCAGACTGTATCAGTTAGCGATGAAAGGAATTTCTCATCAAGTCTGTGGCTGACAACAAATTGGGAGGTACAGTTGTAGCACCCAGAGACTGGTCTGCCATTGAGAAGTGCTTACACAGACAAGAAGGAGATGACTGTGCACTCCTAAAGCTTGCAAACGCAAATAACGCAGTCCTGGAGTGGACTGACTTGGGCTATCACTACATCCTGGGCACTCACTGACTTGAGGAGAATGTCTGCTGAAGTAGACATATAGTTTCATGCAGATGGCAACCTGAGTGTGAGCCAGCAGCACATCTTGGCAGCAAGTAAGGCCAATGGCAACTTGGGCTTCATCACAAGGAGCATATCCAGTAAACTGAGGGAAACGTTTATTCAGTTCTACTCAGCACTCATTAGACTGTCTTAGAATATTGTGCTCAGGTTTTGGGGCACCCCAATTCAGGAGAGGGCCGACTGGCTGGTGTGTACCAAGAAAGCTTGCTCTGTGAGAAGAGACTGAGAAAATGAGGCTTGTTCAGCCTGGGGAAGAGTTGGCTCTGGGGGACGTAGCAGCTGCTTCCTCATACCTATGAGGAGGTTACTGTGAAGATTGAGGCAGACTTTTTTGATGAGATGGAGTTAGACCCTTTTTGAGGGGGATGTTTTGGCTTACTTAAGGGAGAACAAAATGTTCACAGTGAAGGTAATTAGCCACTGCAAGAGAATGTCTGGACAAGCAGTAGGATCTTGATTCTTGAATGTTTTAATGAGCCACCTGGACAAAGCACTGGACAACCTTGTCTGAGTTTAATGTTGGTCTGCTTTCATCAGGATGTTGGATAAAATAACTTCCTGAGGTCTGTTCTAGACTGAATAATCATTCTGTATTACAGATTTCTTGATAATTCCATACTTCTTCATATCCAACTCCTTAACTGGAAACAAAGGAGAAGTTTTTTTGTGAAGAATAGATTTGTTCATATTGTCTATCAGCATTCACTTCACTGAATTATTATATTTTAATGCAGACATGACTAAAGAACAGTTAAAATAATATCATTTTTGTAAGCGCTCCTTGTTAGGAATGATTTTTCCTTATCTGCACTGGAAGAGTACTATATTAGATCCTTTTCAAGAGGTAAATAATAGTCAACTTTGTTATAAATGCAGTGTACACTGCATTCTTTTTAGTACTGAATTTACATGCCTATTTATTTATGTTGAAAATGTATGAAAAAAAATCCCAAACTCCCATGCTACTTAATTCTGTGTATGAAACAGAAAATGTGTAAGAAAATCTTTGGTGTTTACATGTCAGAGACAATTGCTAGCATTGGGTATTTATACTCATCTTTCCAGAAGTTTTGAATAACCTTCTGATTAGATAACGTTTTCCTGATGAGCTTATTTGTTGGTAAATTTATTCTGCATCTCAGATGCAATGCATCTTACCTAATTTTAGCTACCTGAAAATGTAGTCATTGAGTTTAAAATAGTTGTCTAAGCATTCGCTACAGGTAATATAGATGATTCCTTCTCCCCTAAACATGAAGCATCCTGTCTGCCTTAGAGGTTTATCTTGCGATAGAATTAATCACTCTGCAGAATCACACATTTTTTCCTATGAACTAGGAAGAGAATATGGGCAACGAGCTCTTACACAAAGACTAGTTTTATATGATTATTTTGCAGATTTCAACATCCAGACTAATTCCTGTTTGGTGATGGTATGTTTTTTAACCTCCTCCTCTGGAGATATCACAGAAGTTATTTCCCTTCTTACTTCAATACTGAAGTCTATTGGCAACCTCAAAGTTGCCAACAAAAGACAGTGAGACAGAATTTCATTTGGGCAACAGGATTTTTCCAATATAGTAAGAGCACATTGGAAATGCTCATACCTCCATTAAAGTTGCTTCAATCTTTTCTTTTCTTTTCTAATCCATGGTAAAATATATTGGCTTATTCAATACAATATCTGTATTTGTATGGGACAAATATATATATGTATATATAACTAAATATCAGCGAGACACTCTGTGGAAACTGTAGAAGCGAAGTGTGCAAGATAATTCTCTGAACTTGTTCTGGAATTGCCTTTTCTTTGCTGCTGCTTCTGCTTAGAATCATGACCCAGCAGATTGATCCTGTACACATGCTTCTTTTCTTCTCCCTTTGTAATATATGAGTTCTCTTCAGGACAGGTCAGATACATGAACATATATACACTACAGATTAAATCAGATGAAGTGTGAAGTATTATTGCTTTAGAAAAATAATTGAAAGAAAATGCTGTAGTTTAGTAAGCAGAATTAAGCACACTTCGTAAGAGAAACCCTCATCAATTCACAGATGCCTATAAAAGCCCAACTTGAACCGGTTGAACTAAAGGTAACAGTAACAATGCGTAGCTATTGAAGATTGTTTGGTGCTTAACGATGGGAGTAACACTGTATTAATTTGATATATAGAACTCATTTGATGATTTAAGGTATAGGACAGGAAAAGAAAAAAACATCTGCGTTATTAAGATTTATCTTTGTCAGATGTAAATACAGTAAGTGTTAAGTCAAGAGGATTCACTGGAATAACTCATGTGGTGTAGTATATCAAAATGTTGCTAGCAAATTTTAACAAGGTAAATAAAGGAAATGGACAGTCATGAATATAGCAACTAAATAGCTGTTTCTAGCCTTGTACAGTCTTTGTTTTCATTTGTTAAATCTCCTAAATGTCTGCGGATCATAAAACAATGACTCAATGCACATTTTAAATGCTTCTTTACAATATTAAAGAATTATGCAGGGATTTTACTTGTTTAGTTTTTGAGAGGCAAGGGAAGGGGGAAAAGAAATCTTTATCATTAAGTGGTTGTAGAGATTATTAAGTCTGGACTGTTTCAGCTTTATGTTTTTGTAAACTGTAACAGGGACCTCAAAGCCATGAATATCCTCTACTTCTATCTGGCTTTGTTGCAGGTTAGTGAATTTGTAGCTGAATTTCTTTATCCTATGCATACTTAAAGTAATAAGCCATAGATCTCTTCAAGAGACTTGTGAATGATGCTTTTGAACTATTAATTTTGTAGTCAGAAAATAATTACTTATCTTGAATTCTATGTTTGCTTTTTTGAATGTATTGAATTCAGTAGTGAGATCTGAATTTCTGCAATCCAACTAAATATCATTGTGCGTTATGATGCTTTTATGATATTTTTGTCTTGGAAGAAACCTAAGAGACTAAATTGGTAATCATTTTCCTTTTTCTCATGTTCTGCTTTGTGCTTGCTATAGCTACTTACTGCAGTTTTCTATGTGTATAGGGCATGGCAATGCACGTTTTATGTATGGGTGTGTATAATTTTGTAAGTTTGTATATTATGTGCATGCATGTAAAAAGCCTACCACATATAGAACTGAGGAGAAAAAAAAAATACTGTAGTAAATTGAGATGACAGTGATTCAGTAAGGCAAGATAGGATTACGTAGCATGGAAATAAGCTCATAGGAAGGTCTCTAATATCTTAGATATTTACCAGTTTTAGTGCCCTGTCTGCCAGCCTTCCTTTCTGTTTTAGTGTATGAAGAACGTGTCCATACAATTTCTATTCTGAGTTTTCAGTC